>VWPU01015499.1:13017-33579 GCA_013398955.1 Callaeas wilsoni | reverse complement strand
GCCTGACGGGGTGCCCCGTGCCCGATGGGGTGCCCCGTGCCCGACGGGGTGCCCGCTGCCTGACGGGGTGCCCCGTGCCCAGCCCGCTCTGCCCGCGCTCGGCCCCGCTGGGTGGGCTCTGCAGCTGGGGCAGCGCGGCTTTGCCGTGTTCCTGAGCCCTCTGCCCGTGCTTTGACCTTCCCCTCGCCCTGCCGCGGCTGTGCCGTCGGGACCGGGATAATTTGGAGCTGCAGTTGCACATTTGGCATTTTCCCAGTGCCAGCGCTGGCCTGCCGGGCTGCGTGCAGCGTTCCCTGTGCCGGCAGCCGTTCCTGCTGGCGGCGGGCACCTGAGGGCATTAATAACTTTCCCTTTGGATGTTGGGCTCGTTAAAGCAGGGAAGCCTTAGCAACATGTCCTGTAGTTCCTGTTTGCCCCTTGTTCTTTTTGGGCCAGGCCAGAGCAGTTTTCTATAGGTAATACTTAAATGGGAAACTTAATTTTTTAATACTTGAACATTTTCTAAAAAAAGGTTAAATGTTGAAATAAACTGCATAGTGCTGATTAGTTGGCAAAAGGCTGTAGAAAGCTGGTTAGTAGCAGCATGCTGTAACTGAGATAACTTGGTTAGGAGTGATAGGAAGGCATATTCCTGCTTCCAGGTCTGTGCCATGAAAGTGTGATTGAGGGATAACAGCTTTTCCTCAGGGATGAGTTACAGCTTGAATCAGAAGAAGTGCTGCCATTACATCATATATAAACACCTCTAATAATATTGACTTAGTCTTCAATTTTTTAAGTCGCTGTTCACGTGAATAACTTTGTCCCACTTTCTTTTTCCTGGGGGTGGGGGTAGTGCCAGAACAAACCAAGACAAGTGTAAGCCAGCCCCAGCCTGTCACCTCCAACGGCACTTCCACAGGAACCAGCACTACTAATAATGCCAAGCGGGCCCCAGCCAGCAGCCAGCAGCAGCCCTTGCCTCGATACCCTCCTCGGGAAGTACCACCACGATTCCGACACCAGGAACAGAAACAGCTTCTGAAACGAGGGCAGCAGTTACCAGTGATAGCTGCAAACCTGGGATCCACTCCCAAAGTGTTAAACGGCCAGTCAGGAGGCAGCACTGGCACCAATAACCAGCCCGTGACCAACGGAGAAGTGCCCAACAGCAGCAAAAAACAGCCAGGTGAGGGCAGGTACCTTGTTTTCCTTTAGCTAAAATCGAGTAGCTTAAACTCAGTTATCAGGGGAATATTTCAGCCAACATTATTTGAACTTCCACTGTAAGCTGTAGCATGAGGAGATCCTTTCCTGTGTCGGAGCCTGATATGGAATGTTGCAGGGTGGTTTTGGCCTCTGTGGCAGGTTCCATGCTGAGGCTTCAGCCCTGGTCTCGGTCCCTCACTGCTGCCAGCTGTGTTTGGCAGACACGGCGGGTTTGGGGCAGGTGGTGATTCTGGCGTGAGCACTGCCGTGCTCCAGATCTCCGGTCTTTGTCCTCAGCACCGATCCAGGTATGGTCGTGCTACAAAGCACCTTTTTTGTGTCTGGTTTTGGTAGACACATCTCATAAGGAAGGGTCTTTAGGACCCATCCCAGAGATGGACTAATCCCACAGCCTGGGCAGCAGAGGAGGGGGAATTCTGCCCCACTCAAGTGAGATCCCACCCGCAGAGCTGCCTCCAGCCCTGGGGCCCAGCACAGCAAGGACATGGAGCTGCTGGAGCAAGTCCAGAGGAGGCACCAGGGTGATCAGAGGGATGGAGCAGCTCCTCTGTGAGGAAAGGCTGGGAGAGATGGGATTGTTCAGCCTGGAGAAGAGAGCAGAGGTGACCTAATTTTGGCCTTCCAGTACCTGAAGGGAGCCTACAGGAAGGATGGAGAGAGACTGTGTACAAAGAATGGAGTGACAGGACAAGGGGGAATGACTTCCCACTGCCAGAGGGCAGGGTTAGGGGGGATATTGGGAAGGAATTGCTCCCTGTGAGGGTGGGGAGACCCTGGCACAGGGTGCCCAGAGAAGCTGTGGCTGCCCCTGGATCCCTGGAAGTGTCCAAGGCTAGGCTGGACAGGGCTTGGAGCAGCCTGGGACAGTGGAAGGTGTCCCTGCCCAGGGCAGTGGAACTGAGTGGTCTCCAAAGCCCCTTCCAGCACATTTCTTTGTGTGATTCTGAACAGCACCTTGAGACTTGGCTTTCTGTTTTAGACTTCATACCTGGAGATCCAGCCAGGGTACAGCTTGTTCAGGATATCAGAATTGTCTTTTATTGTCAGGTCAGAGTTTTTCTCAGTTTATCCACCTGAAGCTTGGTTGTATTAAGAATGGATCCACTTCTACCTTTACTGCTATTTAAGTACAGTCATCTTTTGTTATTTTGGCTTGTTATGTATTCCTTCAAATAGCCTTTGAAGTCAGGTGAACTTGCCTGTTACATGTGCTGTTCAGTGACTGCACTAATGTGCAGTTCAGTTAATTTTACAGGACATTAATGTAGTTTATTTTGGTCTGGAAAAAAGTAACTTTCTGTGAGGGATGTAGCTTTTCAAAGGGATTTGGTATTAATGCATGCCAATGTGTAGTACTTTTGACAAATACTTTCTTATTTTTATATTTTTTTTTATGTATTTTGATGTGCACGTAGCAGTGATGATGTAACTTGTTTCCACAAATAGTTTCTTCTGAAACTTTACTGAATTCCCAGTGTTTCTCAAAATTAGTGTTTTGTAGACTACAAAGAATGTGACTCTCAGCCCCTTCAGCAAATAAAAAGAAAAAAGAAAAAAACCTGAAAATAGCCTTGATATTTCAAGTTTGAGTTAAATTTTGAGCTGTTCTGGTTACTGAGTCTTGAAGAAGCAGTATCTAAAATGAAAGTAAACAAAGTACTGGAAGCAGTTTATCCATGAGTCCTTGAGGAATGTTTCCCATATTACTTTCCAGTATTATTTCTGTAACATACTGATAGAACTGTTTACCATTGCAACAGGAAATTTTTAAGTAGCTTATTTTCTTTGCATCGCCTGTATGATGTTGTTCCTGTCCGTAGTGATGTTTAAAGTTACTTTTCATTATGTTGCCTCTAAGATGAAACTTTTCCTGCGGCATGTATACTCTACTGGTCAAGTTGTGTAGCAAGGTGATTTCAGTAAAAGTGGTGATTTAGATAAAAATTCACACATAAACTAATTTAAGAAGTATTACTGCTTATACAGCCTGGTAAGTCTCCCAGTTGTATCCAGAGGATCTGTGTACTGTTCTCCATTGTACTTCTTTCGTGAGCACCAGCCCAGTGCTTAATTAGCTGGATTCCCATTTGTGTACTGCATTCTTCCCAGGTTTGTTTAGTTTTCCTTGTTTTTGTGCTGGCATGGCTGGACACCCTCGGGCTGGGCACTGCCAGCAGCTCCAGTGCCGTGCTGGTGTCTGGGGCAGCCGCCCCGCTGGGGGCAGTTCTGTGCCCTGATTACCCCCATTATTTGGATGGTGTGTGTGCACACCCAGCTGGAACCAGCGGGGTTCTGAGAGCCTTCGGGGGCAGAAAGGTTGGCCAGATCCCTTTAGGAAAATGTCCGTGTTGCCTGTAGCTCCTGTCAGAGCTTTGTCCCTGTCGGCGCTCTGCTCCTGGCGTTCCGTGTGTCCTGGGAAAGCTCAGAGCTGCACCTGAGGCTGGGCACTCAGGCCTCCTTTCTTGGTGCCACGTGTCTGCTTGGAAGGTCTCGTTCCCTAGGAGAACCAGGAATAACGTCTGGTCTGGGTGTGTTGTCATGTTCTTTCATAAACATAGACAAGGTGATAATGGAAAGGCAGATAATTTTTCTGTGCTGGATTTCTGTCCTGGTTTCAAGCTCTGGTCTGACAGGTTGCTGGTGAGGTGAGGTGGCCCTGCTCCAGCAGGGCCTACTGTCTTCTGACACCTTTGTATCTGAAAGGAAACGCTGTTGTCGTTTTGCTGTCTCAGTTTCACTCACTCTCCCTACTTCCTCTTTCAGCCTCCACCAGCAACTCTGTGTACTCTCCTCGTTACCTCTGAAATAAAAAATGTCATGGAATTTGACAGATCTGTAGGTCACTTGCGTAGACAGGATATCCATGGACACTGAGGTTAAATTTGGTACCTTAGTGGAATAGCCTCTTGACTTTTTAAAAGCATTATTTAATGGCTACTGGGATTGATCTGCATTTTAGGGCTAAAGGAAAAACTGTGGCTTGAAGTGGTGAAGTCAGAATTGCTGGAATTGGGAATGGCTGTGAGTTTATGTGTCATTCCTGAAAGGATCTGTCCCCAGTTCCAGCTGTGGTTGGAATGGTTTGGTAGGTGCTTTGTAAAAGCCAGGGAATGCAGGCAGATACTGCTGAATTTAAAGTCTTTAATTGCCCTGGGCACACTAAGATTTTCAGTTGTTGGTATTGAAGAATTTTTAAATTATATCAGTGGTCTAAACCCCATCTCTTTACTTGTGTTTTGTGTGAACAGTTGTGTCCTGTTTGGAAAATCAACATGCTTTGTCTAGAAGTGAAGCTGAAGAAGGGATAGGCCTGTGGGTTGGGTTTTTTCCTGCTGTTTTTAGGACATTTGGCATATCTTTTTAGTAAAGACACATAGATGAAGCTCACACCGTGTAGTGCTTCTGAAACAGATCCAGGCCGGTGCCAAGATGGTTATTTTAAGAAATCTCCCTAAGCAGCTGTTCATCAGGACACTTTCATACCCAGTTCAGTTGTTGGCTTCACTGACATGCCCCGTGTGCAAACTCCACGTGAAGGGAAGGGTTGGTCGCTGCCCTGGGTGTTTGCTCACCTCTGCTCTGGAACACGTTGGAATAACCAGGTGGCTGTTCCACAACAAAATGATTTATATCGTGAACTGAAGCCTTTGCCAGCAGTAATTGCTTACAACTGTGGCCAGAGCAGAGCAGGAGAGAACCACCGGGCTCCTGGCAGGGCTCCAGTTTGGATTCCTCCGGTCTCCCTTTATCCTGGTGCATCTCACAGCAGAGCCACAAAGTCGTGTCCCAGCCAGAGCCTTTGGGAGCAAAAGGTCCCTCCTGGAGGCGGTTCTCAGCTGTTGGAGGAGTCAGGGAAGAAGGGAGCAGTTGTGATTTGCAGTTAGTAGTGATGGAGGTTGGATTCATTTGGGGAACGTTGCCTTCAGTGTAACAGTTATGGTCTCCAGCTGTAAAATTTGTGAGTTTGAAAGACGAAGTTTGATTGTGGCACAGGGGAGGAGGAGGATGTAAATGATGGACTGTTATGCACGTGCTTAGGTTAAATCAGTGTTGGGCCATACTCAGATGTTGCTCTTTGCTCAGTCAGGCAGCAGAGCACTGACTTGGTGGTGGAGCAAACGTGCTGTTCAGAGAGGGGAGAGGAACTTGCTGCAGTTTCAGGGCTGACTGCTCAACTTCTTAGTCAGTACAGTCCAAAATGAACTGGGTTTGGTTTCGATGACTATAAATTCTTCCTCTTTTTTGTATAAATCAAACTTTTAAGGACGTGTTAAATTGGTTCATTAAATGCCAATTGTGTAACAACTAGGTAGCAATGGAAATGTGTCGTAAAAGCAGCAGAATTGCTAATTCTGACATCCCCAGGCTGGGTTTGTTGTCATGTCCCTGCTCCCTGCGTGGGGAACGCGATTCAGAGCAGACAGGGAGACTGAGCTGGCTCGGAGAGAAACCTGTCCTGAAAAAGGGGTCTGAGGACTGGGTTTACAGCAGTGAGTGCTTTGGGGGCTGTTCTCTCATTTGCCAAAGTAACACTTCTGTGATTTTCTTGCTTTTTTTTTGTAGGCATGCCTCCCATTCGGGACTTGGTGAGCCACTCCCCTAACCAGTCAGGTTAGCTACTTCCATCTCACCTGCTTGTGCACTACGTGTTTGTGGTAGTTACATGTTTCACACAATTTTGTCTGATTTTTAATTTTTTTTTTAATTTATTTTTATTTTTATTCTTTGGCTTACGCTTTTCATTGGCATGGGTGTGTGAATGATTGCAGTATACTTTCTCTGTGCCATTGCATACTAATTTGGTTTAACATTTTTAATTTTCTAATTAAGTCAGAATTCATACTAAGAGTTTTGGTCACCTTAGCGTTAAAATACTGGGGGTTTTCTTACATTTATGCTTCCATGCTGACTTGCCTCTTTATGGTATTGAATAATCTGTGCAAGCTTGTGCTTCCTATCAGAGACGTGTCACACTGTGGAGGAAATCACGTCTTGATTGTTTGCTGGGAGCTCAGGACTGTATTTACTAAAATGCGTTTGTTGGTAAGGCCCAAAGGCGCAGTGATTGGCAAGGTATGGTATGGACAGTCTGGGGGTGCCAGGTGTGCTGGAGCAGGAAAAGGGTGCAAGATTCAGGTATTTCTTAATTTATGCTTCTCAATCCTTTTTATTTTAGCCCATGTGATGACAAACTGCTTTTTAAAATACATACAGTTTTTTGCAAATGTTTCCTTCAGGATAACTTAAAGCTGGAAAACATTAAATTACAAATTACTGAAAGCAATCTTAGCAGACTACAGAATTTTAAGAAACTTGGGTGTGCGTAAATGTTTTTTTGTCAAGGATTTAAGCAGCAAAAGTTCAGTTGCAACTTTAAATAGTTTTGGAAAGAAAAGCAAGAGTAGGCTGTTCTGGCTCCTCGTGCTGTGCACCAAATGCAGTGTGTTGTCACATGTCATTTTTCAGCTTTGAGGGTGTTTTGTGGTCTCTGCCAGGTACAAAAAGCCAGAGCTGATATCTGCTTGTTCAGTGTTTGTATCCTTAGTCTCTGAAGTTCATGAGTTGGGGAGGTTCAGGTAGGAATGTTCCAGAGCAGTGGCTCATACTAGACATCACTCACACATTCATGTCCAGGAGAAGGACTGTTGGTCTGTGTAGTTTTGTATGCACTGGGAGAAAATCGGCTGAGTAGAAGTTGATCACTGCGTGCTGTTGGTGGATTGGCTCTGCACAAACTGCATCGCAGCTAAATTAGGGCACAATTGTAACAAATACAGGCTTTCTTTATGCATTCTGCTGCTGTGCAAATTCGGGTTTGTTTTCCCATTTCCTTCTGACTTGTAGTCCTAACCTGTATCTCTCTGTGTGCTGAATTCAGGCTGTTTGCCATCTGTGTGCTTTGTGTTGCTTTTAAAAAGGGATGGTGTTACTGGGATGATGTTTGTGTGATCAGGATCTCCCTCTGTGCCGTTGGTTCTCTCGCTCCCAAGAGTGCACACAGCTCTTTGATCAGTCCTGTAGTACAGGTTTTTTTAAAACAGCAGGGTGTGAGTTGAAACCTTGAGGTTTGTTGGACGGTTGCTCAGACAGGACGGTGTTCTTGCACTCCCATACGATTCAGCAGGCTCTGGGCTGTGCTCGGCTGGGTTCCAGTTCTCCCAAGGATGGTGGTGGCTCTCCAGGACCGTGGAGCTGCCAGACACTGTCACAGCGCTCTGTCTGCCTGCCACGGGTCTTTCCCCCTCCTCCTGTCCCAAGCTGCTGAGCCACCATCCTTGTTTCTCATGCTGATTTCCAGGTGCAGCTCAGCTGAGTGCCCGGAGCCCCCCCAGCTCCCACCAGCCAGGTGCTGAGGAGCAGTGGGCGATCCCGGCTCTGTGCTGCTCCAGCTCTGGGACCCAGGGTCTTGGACTCAGTTCTTTTTCACTGTAGGATGAGTAATATTGATATTGATTAAAAATTAATTTAAAATAGACTTGTGCGTCAGTGCATTCTGAAAGCAGAACTTCAGATGGGTCTTGTGCTTTTTGTGCCAAGTTGTTGTTGTATGAAAGAAAATACCTTGAATAACTCGTACTGAAGACTCTTACACAACATCTGTGACAAGGGTGGGAAGGTGTGTGTTCTGTGGCTGCTGCCACACAGCAGTGGGTACTGCTGGGCCAGGGCCATGTCCTCTTGGAATTTCTGCCTTTCAGTGTGGTTTTGGGTTTTATTTACTGTTGTGGTTTTTAATATGTATATGTGCTTTAGAAAATACTTTGTATATGGTGATACAGAGTATTCGTTCTAAAAAAAGTTTCTCTGGAAGCAGAAGACCTTTAGGAATCTGAAGTTTTCTGAGGTTTTTGTGAGAGCAGCTCTGCGTGCTGGGAGTTATTCTGGGTTGTGTGTGATAGCCTTTGAGCAGCTGTACTTAGTGCTTTGTCACTTCCCATGACTGTGGTTTTAACAGAAGCAAAATAATAAGCAAAATAATTCCTGGCTTAATATCTTTATACCTTTTTTTTTCCCCTCTTCAATACCAAACTCATAATAATGCTCTTGGGCTTTCCTTCTTCATTTTAGATCTGAACCACAGTGGTCTAGGATCCCATTATGAAAATTCTCACTGGGGACCAGTCTCTTCAAATAGTGACTCCAGCACAAACTGGGATAAAGTTATCGTAGACGGCTCTGACAAAGAAGCATGGCCATCAATCACTGGCAGTGACCCAGAGCTGACTTCAGAATGTATGGACACTGACTCTGCCTCCAGCTCTGGGTCGGAGCGGAACCTCGTTATCATGGCTTCAGGGAGCACAGGCGGAGAAGGCGATGGCATTCGCAATGGCATCGGACATGGGTCTCAGAATAAGTTTGTGGTTGGTAGCAACAGCAATAATGTGGGCAACGGAAGTATTAATGGGCCGTGGGGCTTATCCCATGGATCCATAATAAGCACATGTCAAGTTTCTGTGGATGCTCCTGACAGCAAATCTGAAAGTAGCAACAATAGAATGAATGCTTGGGGCACCATAAACTCTTCATCAAATGGAGGGTTAAATCCAAGCACTTTGAATTCAAATGGCAACCATGGTGCCTGGTCCGTGTTGGAGAACAGTGGACATGCCCTGAAAGGGTCCGTGGGGAGTGGGAGTCCTGGCACAAGCATTCAGTGCAGTACCATAGGTCAGATGGCCAACAGCCAGAGTATTAACTCGAAAGTGGGTGGCTCAGCCCACGGTTCCTGGGGAAGCCTTCAGGAAAGTTGTGATTCTGAAGTAAATGGTACAAGGAATGTTTCATTCAGTGGGCAACCTCAAAACCTTAACACTGAAATGAATGGACCAAATAACACTACTAACTTTATGACCTCTAGTTTACCAAACTCTGCTGGTTCGGTGCAGATGAGCGAACTGCCCAACACTGCAGGGCCAGGGGCCTGGCGCGTGAGCACAATGAATCATTCTCAGATTCAGGCCTCTCCAGTGGCAAACGGCACTTCCATCTCTCACCTGAGCAACGGTGAGGCCAAAACTGGCGGCTCTTATGGTACTACCTGGGGTGCCTATGGTTCTAGTTACTCTGGAGACAAATGTCCAGGCCCAAACAGCCAAGCTAATGGTGACACTGTGAATGCAACTCTAATGCAGCCGGGCGGGAGCGGGCCTGGCAGCACTAACTTTCAAATCAACGGGAATAAAGGTGGAGGGGTGTGGGAGGCAGGGACAGTCAACTCCCAGAACATGCCGTGGGGAAACGGGAATGGTGCGAGTGCTGGCGGGAGCAGAAGAGGATGGGGCAACCCTGCACAAAACACTGGCACCAACATTCCCAACGGGGAATGGAGCAAACTGCCCAGCAGTCAGCATTCCAATGAAGGTATGAACGGAAACAGCAGGAAGTTTACAAATGGTTGGAAGTCTACTGAGGAGGAGGATCTCAACAGCCAGAGTTCTGCTGCCTCCCAGATGGCTGAGCAGAACAGCACATGGGCCAAAACAGGTACGGGGGACAGCGAGGGGAGCTCGGAGAGCACCGGGTGCCATGAGGACAGAGCAGCTACGGAAGGCCAGAACCGAGAGAGGAGGAAAGTCGACCAGCTCTCGTTACTCCAAAGCATAGTGAACAGAACTGACTTAGATCCGCGTGTCCTTTCCAACTCTGGTTGGGGACAGACTCCAATCAAACAGAACACTGCCTGGGATACTGAAACATCACCAAGGGGTGAAAGAAAAACTGACAATGGGACAGAGGCCTGGGGGGGCTCTGTGACACAGACTTCCAGCTCAGGGGGGTGTGTGGATAGACCTAGCCCTAATAATAACGATACCTCATCTGTATCGGGGTGGGGAGATCCAAAGTCTGCTACGAGGTGGGGAGACTCCAAAGGGTCAAACAGCCAAGGGGGGTGGGAAGAAGATTCTGCTGCTACAGTAATGGTCAAGAGCAATCAATCATGGGGAAGTGGCAAAGAGGAAAAGTCATCCTGGAATGACACACCGAAGATGAAGCAGGGATGGGGAGATGGACAGAAGGTCAGCCAGGGTTGGGCAGTGTCTGCTGGTGATAGCTGGGGTGAAAACTCTAGAAGTAACCATTGGGGTGAGGCAAAGAAATCCAGTTCCGGAGGTAGCAACAGCGACAGGTCGGTATCTGGTTGGAATGAGCCAGGTAAATCAAATTCTGTTACTTGGGGAGGTAATAATGCAACCCCAAACAACTCTTCAGGATGGGATGAGCCTGCAAAGTCTAATCAGAACCAGGGCTGGGGAGACCCTCCGAAATCCAATCAGCCTCAAGGCTGGGGGGACTCATCAAAGCCAATCAACTCTCCTGAGTGGAACAAACAAGAAGTTGGCTCTTGGGGAGCCCCGTCTGCCACGAACAAACCCCCGGGGTCCGGCTGGCTGGGGGGGCCGATGCCAGCCCCAGCAAAGGAGGAAGAGCCCACGGGCTGGGAGGAGCCATCCCCCGAATCCATACGCCGGAAGATGGAGATTGATGATGGAACTTCTGCTTGGGGTGATCCAAGCAAATACAACTACAAAAATGTGAATATGTGGAATAAAAATGTCCCAAACAGTAGCAGCAGTTCAGACCAGCAAGCACAGGTACATCCGCAGCTACTGTCTTCAAGTGCCATGTCTAGCAAGGAGAGCAGTTCGGGTTCTGGTAAGCCTGGCTTTTACCCAAATTTGTGTTTTCTCTTGTTGTAAAGCACTTTTTTAGTCTTGCTTCTTAGAACAATATTCTAGTTTCAAAGTGGAAAGGGCAAGGTGGCAATGAAGTACAGTTTCTATTTATTAAAGAAATTAACAGCATTGCTCACAGAGAACTGATGATTTTATACACATTGGAAGATCTGCTCTAGTTTTAAATAACTGCAGTAATAAGGGCTAAACAGCTCTGCTTGAGTTCTGGGGAGTGGCAGCACAGAGAAAATACTTTAAATAATGTCCGAGGATTGAAATCTTTTTCTAAATTATTCTAAACTAGCTAAAATTTAGTTTTGCCAATGAGCCTTCAAAACAAAGAAACATGTTGAGCTTCTGCAGGACAGAATGAAGGTTGGTGGGTTTATAAGGATTTGGGATCACACTTTCTGGTCTTGTAGCTTCATGAGCAGAGAGTAACGATTTTGGAGAGGAACTTAGTGGGATATAGGAGGTATTTTGTGCTCTATTTTTCAGATACCAGATGGGGTCATTTACATGTAACGAGCAGCTCTTAGCTTAATATCTTAGAAATTTGTATTATCAGAATGCAATTCTATAAATACGAAATTTGTATTTTTGTGAGTACTTTTATGTATGGAACAGCTTGCAGTTGTAATAATGACCCTCACACAAAATGGAAATACGTGCTCACGTGCTTTTTACTGTATGTTAAGGATATAGAAAAGGCAAAATACTTGAGTCTCTTTAGGTAGCTTTAAAATCCTGTTCAAAACTATGCCAATAACTCCCCCTGCTTTGCAAAGGTTGGGGAGAGCCTTCCACTCCAGCCACTACTGTAGATAACGGGACTTCAGCGTGGGGTAAGCCCATGGACACTGGTACGAGCTGGGGAGAGCCCGTCAGCGATGCAGGAGGCACCTCTGGCTGGGGAAACGCTTCTCTTGGGCAGCAGCCTCCAAATAAACCTGGTGAGTGCTCTCAGTGTGGTTGTTTTAAGGGTGAAGTACCTCTGTGGAAGCCTCACTGTTTTGAGGGTTTTTACCTTGCAGTAGGCATCGAGCTGTTTGGCACGAAGGGCAGCAGCTGCTGCTACTGAAGTGTTCACTGCCGGGTTTTTTTCGTGACCAGGGCCTAAATCTATGCAAGATAGTTGGTGTGGAGATGATATGCCATTGACTGGCAGTCGTCAGACCAGCTGGGAGGAAGAGGAGGATGTCGAGATTGGAATGTGGAACAGCAGTTCCTCGCAAGAAGCTAACCCATCGTTAAACTGGCCACCCTACATGAAAAAAATGCCCACAAAGGTGAGGAGCAGCTCAGGGCAAGGTTTGCTGTCATTTCTGAACGCTCAGTCAGAAGGGATTACCACACTTACACATTACACTCTGATTTTACTCTGATTCTTAACACTTTGTGAGAAGTAGGATCTGAGTATCACAGGAATTCCTTTCTGTTTTTAAGGGAATAATGAAAGGTGGAAATAAGCAAGATGAAACATGGATCAATCCATTCATTAAGCAATTCACAAATCTCAGTTTTTCAGTAAGTATTTGCCTTTCTCTGGCTTTGCTGCCTTTCCACAGGGCTTGTTACAATGCACAGACATTGAAATGCTCAGTTGCTAAGTGTTCATTTTCATCATGGTTTTCTTTTTACTTATCTTTGTCTCCCCTGCCACCCATCTCTTTTCCGTGCATTCTCATTACAAAAAGACCTTTTTTTAATTGATGAAAAGTGATTTTGTAACCACTACCCAGGCATTCATCCCATAGCCTGATGCTTTACTGCATTTACATAGGAATTTTGGTGAGGGAACCTGTTCTTGACTGGATAACAACTGAAGGGAGGAAATGCTTTAAAATAGCGTCTGATTCTCTTGATTTTTCTTTCTTGCAGTTTTGAGTTGTAATAGTGTGCAGGAATCTCTTTGTTTTATCTTAAAAATATTATTATTAAATAATTGTGATTTATTTTATTACTTCAGAGAGAATCACCAGAAGAAACCATACAGAGCAATAAGATGGACATGTCTGGAGGTAAGAACAGCAGAACCGAGCTGGGCTTTATTGCTTTTCCTTCCAGACTCTGTTTTACCTTATATCCTTCTGTGCATTACATTTTTCAAATGATATGTAGTGTATATATAGCTATATATAGTTCAGTATATATTTCCCTAAAGAAAAGGAATGTCCTTGTAGAGCAAAGTATTTGTGTGTGTGAGTAATGTTGCACACGGAATCACCTGGTTGCTACAGGAATATTGGCCATGTATCAAACTAAGCTTATTCATATTTGTATTTGTTAAACTGACAGGAGAGAATGTTTTCAGGGTGTGGTGGGTTTGTTTCTTGTAATATAAATATCTTGATTGCCCTCCGGGCACCTCCGCTGAGTATAAACAGAAACGTACCAAATCCCACACTGGCTCATTGGGTTCATTCTTGGAAGCACGTGTTCAGTTCTAAGAACTAAATTAATACCGAACGATTATTTTAGAAACATTTAAACCTGAGTGTAAAATGACTTGGGAGCAGTTATAGTTCATTTGAATCCATTTGCCGATATGATTTCTTTAACAAATAAAAGATAGTATAATTCTTTAATACGTTAATAACAGTATACTATGATGATAGGATGTTTAACTAAAACTAACTGTAGCATTGTAGTTTTTAGTGTAGTTACTCTCTCCTTATTCCACTTCAAAATTGGATATTTTCACTTTGGGGCTCATAGTCTATTGGGTAAAGGAATTGTTCTTCGAGTTTTAGATTTCAATATTAATGGCAAGCCTGATATTTAAATTATTGCAAGTTTAAACAATTATGCATTCTTGGTTTTAAGAGAAAGATGAGAGTAATAGTTGCGTGAAGCCTTGCAAAATCTGTTGGTGCTGATTCCATGTCTCCAGCCGTCTGTAGCCATCGGTACCTAGGGTTTCCTTTCCCTTTTCAGTAAAGCCCAGCGAGTCCAAAGCTGAGCTGATGTTCCTTTCTGCGTGTCCCGCCGGGGCGGTGCCGGGTCAGCTCTCGGCCGTTGGCGTGGCTGCGGGACCCGCGGGTGTTCAGCCGCCTCTCTCTGCCGTCCCCAGGGTTACTGCAGGACAAGCGGATGGAGATGGACAAGCACGGCCTCGGCGTGGGAGATTACAATCGTGTGGTTGGAAAAGGCCCTGGTTCTCGTCCCCAAATTCCCAAAGAGTCTTCCATGGATCGCGGTCCTTACTTCGATAAGGTCAGTTGGTGTCTCTCCGGGGCCGCTGCTGAGCTCCTTCGAGCAGTGACCTGTGTGCTCCCCAGCTTTCTGCAGGGGGTGCAGGGGGGCGTGGGGGCTGTCTGGTTAGTCCCTCAGGTGAGGTCTGTTCTTTTAACTCACTGATACCTAGTACTAAGCACTTCCTGGAGCCCTTCCTGGTGCCAGTGACTAACCTGATCTCTTTTGTTTTCTGCCTATTTCCTGCTGGTGCTGGACTGTCCTGTGACTCTTCCCTTCTGCTCCTGGCAATGGTTTCTCCCTTCTGCTTGCTTGCTGGCTGGTTGTTGCGCCTCGGTTTGTCTGTCCCATCAGGATGGCATTGTAGCAGACGAGTCCCAAAACATGCAGTTTATGTCCAATCAAAACATGAAGCTTCCCCCTTCAAATAATGCACTACCTAACCAAGCCCTGGGCTCCCTAGCAGGGCTGGGTATGCAAAGCTTGAATTCTGTTAGACAGGTAAGGCTGTGTGCATATCCTTGGCATGTTACTTGATGGCATTTAATGTCTTTTGATATAACATTGTAGCTGCCTGTGTGATTGATACGTGTTTAACTTGTAATTGAAATGTGTGGGGTGGGAGAAGCAGCAGAAGAGGTTTATTGTCCCTGACTGCCCATCCTTTCCCCAGAATGGCAATCCCAGTGTGTTTGGTGTTGGGAATATAGCAGCACAGCCCAGGAGCATGCAGCAGCCTCCAGCACAACCTCTTAATTCATCTCAGCCTAATCCACGTGCTCAAGTGCCTCCTCCATTACTATCCCCTCAGGTGAGTGATACAGAAAACACTCTCTGTATAAACCATCTAAATGCTGCTTCAGAAAACTGTTCCTTGTTTGTTGGTGTTGCTGGTATTTATTCTGTAAATATTTGGGAACATATTTGGCTTGATGAAACCAGGCATCTGTTGACCAGAGGGTACAGTGTTCGACGTATTCTGGACTAAGTAAACCCGTTACAGTCAGTCACTCTTGGCCCTGGTCTGTGTTGCAGGTTCCAGTATCATTACTGAAGTATGCACCAAACAGCGGTGGCCTGAGCCCACTTTTTGGCCCACAACAGGTAGCCATGTTGAATCAACTGTCCCAGTTAAACCAGCTTTCTCAGATCTCCCAGTTACAGGTAAGCTAGCCAGGCTGGTTGCTCGGTGTGGCGTGGGAAGGAGTGAGCAGAGCCCGGTGTCACTGTCCCTGTTCCTAAACCCCTCACCCCGTGTCCCGCAGCGGCTGTTGGCTCAGCAGCAGAAGGCGCAGCCTCAGAGGAGCATGCCTTCTGGGGGTCGGCAGCAGCAGGAGCAGCAGGTAAAGAAACGTCTTCATTGTCACTTCTTAAGCTCTCCTTATAACTGCTTTTCATCCTGAGCTGCATTTCTTGCTGTGACTTGTATCGAAGTGTGCAGGGGTGGACGGAGTTTGACAGGCTTTAAAGGAGGGACTGAGTGCTGGGGTTTGGCTGTGCAGGACGCACAGAGTACAAAGGTGCATTTCATTCTCTTTCTCAAAACATGGAAAAGCTTTTGCCCATTGATGTCGTAACTGCTCTGGTTTTTTTTTTAAGGGTCGATCTCTTAGTATGCAGCAACAGATGATGCAACAGTCCCGTCAGCTTGATCCAAACCTGTTAATGAAGCAGCAAACTCCACCCTCTCAACAGCAGTCACTCCATCAGCCCTCCATGAAATCCTTCCTTGAGAATGTCATACCCCACGCTACTCCTGAGCTGCAGAAAGGGCCGTCACCCATCAATGCATTCAGCAGCTTCCCGATAGGTGGGTCCCCTGCAATCAGTGCCTGTGTGGCACACAGCGCCGCTCTTCCCCTTGCCTCCTCCTGGAAAATTACTGTAACCCTGCCACTGCTTCCCATTTTAGTGCAAGTAGTAATTCTTTGTGAGGTTCACTCAGTTACCCTTGTTCACCAAATAACATTTCCCCAAGTGCATTCATTCCCGGTGAGTGTCCCTGTCTCCATGCAGAATACTTTACAGTCCTGAGGAATGGCAGGCTCCTTTTAGTGCTCCTTTTGTCCCCTGGATCCCCAGGGTGATGCAAAGTCCTGATTCCTGGAGCTAAAGGAATTTAAGAAGTCAAATCCATGCAAGGAATCCATTGATGTAGACACATTTCTTGGGATTTGAAAAATGCTTTCAATGACTCTGGAATTGCAAAGGTAGACCAAACTGTCACTTTGCCTGTTAGTGGTTTTGTCCAGGAAAGAAAGCTTTTGGCTTTGCATTTTTGAAGAATTGTTGTCTCATTTCAGGCAAAATGTCTGAACATTTATAAATACAAACATCTCCTGTTTCTTTCTCCCTACGTTTTCAGGCTTCTGTCCAATTTCTACTTCAGAAATTCCAGGCTTGTATATTTTCTTCTTACTTTAGGTCCCTTTTTAATGCTATCTTACTACAACTATTTACCATTTACTTCTGTTCCTTACCCCCATTTTTTTCCTCCCCTTCATTTTTGCTTTTCTTCTCCTTTATTCTGGTTGAGTCATTTCTGTTGTGCTGATTTCCTTTGCATTCCCACTGGCCTGTGCAGAGAAGTTTGTTTCCTAGACGTGCAGCTGAAGTCCCTGTGCTTGCAGGCGCAGCGGCTCTGGCCGGGACAGTGCCACGCTGGGGGTGGCTTGTGGCCAGCCTCACGTCCAGGCTGCTGCTTCAGAGCTGCTGGTGGTGATTGGCATCAGTGTCCAACTCAGCTTTCATTCAAAGGGCAAGGCATGCACAGGAAGTTTTTTAGCCATTGGAGACACTGTGTTAGTTCTAAGGAAGGGCATATTTCACTTTCTCGCCAAACTCTGTGCTGAGGGATTTTATCCTGCCTAGATCAGGCTCCTTTGTGTTTCATTCCTCGAGCTGGAATTGTTGTGTGCTGTTCCAGAGCTGCTTTCTCACATGAGTCATGGCCACGTCTCAGGAGCCTGCAGTATGTGTAAGGTTGCTTTGAGGTCCCTCAGGAGTCTGCCGCAGGACACTCAGGAATTGTGTGGGGTCCCTCTGTACAGTGATACAAGCACACAGAGCCACACTCGGTGCTCACACAAAGGCTCGAGGGTGGGAACACCGTGTTGCTGGAATTTCCCCATAGTGAAGAATTGAGTCCAGAGGAAAGCTGGTGTCACCTCCCAGTGCACAGTGTGGTGGCTGTGTGAGAGGAGCTCACTTGGCCCAGCTGTCTCCTGGAGAATCCTGTAGGTTTGTTGTTTCCTCTTTGTTCTCGTAACGGTGTCAGGAGACCCAGCAGGGAAAGCAAGGAGGTCCTGTTCCCACTGCAGGGAAGGCATTTGTCAGGATTCACTAGATACTCACCCAAAGCAGAGACTGGGGCCAGAGCATCCTTTTCTCTCCCTGACTAGTTCTGCAGTCACATCCCAACTCATTACAGAATCAAGTATTTCTAATAATGACGACAGCCCTTATCTGGCAAATAGTGAGTATAACTGAACAATATAAAGTCTTCCACAGTAGGATATGAAAAATTACTTCTGGGAAGAGTGTTTAAATTATGGATTATGTCCAGGGACTGGTGTCCATTGCTCAGCCCACACATCCCCCATGCAGAGCTGTGCCAGAGCTGTGCCTGCTGGGGGCTGGCATTGGCTTGGTCACAGATGTGCCCCTCTGCCAGCTTGGGGTCTTTCGAACCCTTCTGTCAGAGGTCTGGCCTCTGCAGCTTCTCCAGAGGTAGAAGGAAGGTTACTGTGGTGCAGAGTTAGTGCTCTGACAACAGCAAAATGCCAGAGGGAGGTGTCAAAACAGGATCAGTTGGACTTTCCCTTTTTCCTGTTGGAGCTATTGATAATTGTTATATTTCTTAAAACTCCATCGTGTTCCAAGCACTTTTCATGAGGCTTTTCAAGGGGAGACTTTTCTGGCACCAGCTCTTGCTCATGCCTTTAAGAAAAACAAACAAAAACCCCTCAAAAAATAAACCAGTTTCTTTATGGCCATGAATGTCCACTTAGCAGCAAGAGGAAGCCCTTGTTTCCAGTGCTGAAGGAAGGTGTTTGTAGGAGACATTTGAGAAGTTCCCTGTATGTCTCTGGCCTCAAGTTAAACTGTTGTAGTGGTTTGTTTCCAGAAAATAAGTAAATAGATCTGAAGGACTGGAAAAGTACCCAGGTAGAGTTGTGAGTTCAGGATTCTTACAGACTTGGAAAGGGAGCAGGCATGCCAAGGTCAAAAATGTGGGCACGTTGTCCAAGCCCAGAAGAGCTGATTCTGCCAGGTGTTTGAGTTGATTTGGGTTGGCATTGTCTCACCTCTTTGGCAGACAAACACTTGGAGGTACAGACCACAGCTACAGCGGGTCAAAACAAGTTCTGTTTGCCCCACATTTTAGGTATTTACGTTTTAGTTTCTCTTAACTTCCTAATGTCTTCTTCCACTGACATTTTTGCATGAAGACATGAGCTGAGAACTTGGGAGTGCTTTGCATTGCTCAGCTTAGCTTCTGTGTGCAGAGAGTTCCCTGGTTTAAGTGCTAGAATGTTCCTCAGAACCAGAGACTTGGAAGCATGACATAACCATAGTAATGTGCTCTTCAGTGCTTACTGGGACAGCAGGGGTGACGAGCAGAAGGAGAAGACGAGTCTGTATCTCATAAGCTGTGTGTGCTTTCAGGAATGAACTCAAACTTGAATGTAAACCTGGATATGAGCAGTATTAAAGAGCCACAATCTCGGCTGAGGAAATGGACTACAGTCGACAGCATTTCTGTGAACACATCCTTAGATCAAAACTCCAGCAAACATGGTAAGTTCAGCGTGGCCTCGAGCAGCTCTTGGCGTGGCACATCCGACCGTGAGGTTCTGGGTGTCAGGTGCAGGTTTGCAGTGTTTGGGCTGTGGCTCTCACTCCTGTGTCGCTGCAGCTGTCGCAGCCCGTGTTGTGCTGTCTGTGCCAGCTTGCTGCTTGTCCCCCACAGCAGCCACAGTGCTGACTGTGCTCACAGAATGAGCTTGTGATGAGATTAGTAGAAACATTCTACAGAATTCATTTTTTAACCAGACTTTTCTGTAAGTGTGACTGTTGCTACTAGCTTTACCTTAATCTCCTGTGGAATGCTTCGTGTATTTTTAAGCCAAAAACTCGGTTTTCAGGTTTCCTCTCCCACCACCCTTCTGTCCTAAGGTGATTTTGGGGGAATTACCACATTCTGGGCATGGCTGACATTTTTACTGACAGGTTTTGCTTATGAATGTCTATGTTTGCCTTCTAAAATTGAGGAGAACTTAGAAGGGCTAGACTTGGGTACTGTTATTGTCCTTAGTTTTAGAGGAGGTGAACTTGGTTGCTTCGTGTTTCATTCCAGTAATCAAGATTCATATGACATTTCAACTGTTTCAGTTGCTTGAAATCTCATCCAGTTAAAATTCGAGTCTATAGCCCAAGATTCTGTGTCTAAAGATAGTTATAAATGTCCCCAGTCTCCTGTTACTGTTCAGTCTCAGATTGTCGGGGTATTTTTAGGTGCATCAGCTGCTTTGCTGCTCTGAGCTGCCTCTGCTGCCGTAGGCTGTAGTGGCCGTTCCCTGCAGCTGCCCTGCTGCTGTTGCCACAGGCCGTGGTGGTGTTGCTTTAGCTGTAGGTGATGTTTTCTGACCAGAGCTAGGAATTTCTATATCATATGGAATCTCTGGCTCCCTCAGAACTGCAGCAGAACTGGCTTTGCTGTCTGATAACTTTTAAACAGTTCCTTGCTCTGTCTCCAGGGATTTTTAAAATTAATTTTTTTGCCTCCCAAGAGCAGGAATAGAATCTACAGAGCTTTGCAGTAGCTGAAGTTCCTTCACATGGTACAACGTGCTGTTTCTTTCACAAGCTCTCCCACCACAGAACCCTGTTAGTCAAGTGGGGTCCCACAGAATGCTCTTACCCTCTGGAATTAATGCATTACTTCAGCTGGATATATGTTCCTTTGAATATATGTACTGTTTTAGTGGTGGGATTTCATGGGAGATTATTCTTACAGTTTTCTCCTGAATTACTCAGACATATTTCATTTTGAGTTATACACTCCTGTGTGATCTCCAGTATAACTTGGCATCACAAGAGGACAGTGTGCTGCTATATGTTTCATGAGTGATTTACAAGGGCATGATTTTATATATATTTATATAGGGATATAAAAACCGGCCATGAAAAATACTTGACTACTATTTGTTTTTTCTTTTTTAATCAGGTGCTATTTCAAGTGGTTTTAGGCTGGAAGATTCTCCGTTTGTTCCTTATGACTTTATGAACAGCAGTAATTCGCCAGCCAGTCCTCCCGGATCCATTGGGGACGGCTGGCCCCGTGCCAAATCGCCTAATGGCTCTAGCAGTGTTAACTGGCCCCCAGGTACAGCCCCTGCCCTCCCTGCCCTGCCCAGGGTGGTTCCAGATCACCCAATGGCTCTGGCAGTGTTAACTGGCCCCCAGGTACAGCCCCTGC
>VWPU01015499.1:10000-12917 GCA_013398955.1 Callaeas wilsoni | reverse complement strand
TTATTATTATTATTTATTGTATTATTTTTATTTGTCCTGGATTCCTGGAGTGTCGCATGTGGAGGGGGCAGGAGCCTGCAGAAGGGCACCGAGGGTGTTCTTAGCAGATGGAAATGGGGAACAGTTTTATTGTTTATTATTATTATTTATTGTATTATTTTTATTTGTCCTGGATTCCTGGAGTGTCGCATGTGGAGGGGGCAGGAGCCTGCAGAAGGGCACCGAGGGTGTTCTTAGCAGATGGAAATGGGGAACAGTTTTATTGTTTATTATTATTATTTATTGTATTATTTTTATTTGTCCTGGATTCCTGGAGTGTCGCATGTGGAGGGGGCAGGAGCCTGCAGAAGGGCACCGAGGGTGTTCTTAGCAGATGGAAATGGGGAACAGTTTTATTGTACAGAGAGAAGCGTATCTGCCAGAGAAACCAGAAATGAAATTATTAAAGTGAAGGCTAAATCAAGTAAATTAAATGCTTAAAAGGTTTTGGGTTTTCAGTCATTAAGAGATGTATTGTTTAGACAGCTGTTTCCTTTTTAAAAATATAGTGAAAATAAGCTTCTTTTCTGCATCTGTATTCCTAGAGTTTCGCCCTGGCGAGCCATGGAAAGGTTATCCAAACATCGACCCCGAAACTGACCCTTACGTCACTCCTGGCAGTGTCATAAACAATCTCTCAATTAATACTGTGCGGGAAGTTGACCACCTCAGGGACAGGAACAGTGGTACGCTCAGCTGGGCTGGGGAATTGTGTGTACCCTTCCCTCAGCCAGACTGCTGTGATGGAGATGTTCACTGCTTGCTCCCCTCCTGGTTTATCCCGTGTGTCTCCTCCTTGCTCCTCTCCTGGTTATTCCCCTGTTTGCTCCTTGCCGCCCTCGTGGTTGTCCCTTGTGTTGTGGATTTGGGATGCGTTCGCTGCTTGCTCCTCTCCTGGTTTATCCCTCGTGTTGTGCCTGTCACGGCTGCCAAGCTCACCCTTGGCTCAGCTCTGCTCTGATGCAGTGCAGGAGCTGTCCCAGGAATGTGGGCTGTGCTCTGCATCCTGATGTCAGCTGTGCAGCCCCGGGTGTTTGGGAGCAGCAGAAGCTTGGCAGCCCAGGAGGGCAGGGCCTGTGCTGTCCGGGTGCTCCTGCTGCCACGCTGTGCCCGTGGGGATGGGGACCGAGGGGTGACGTCCCTCCCCCGCGTGTGCAGACCTGTTCAGGCTGGAGCACAAGCCAAGCCTGGTAATGCTGCTGCATTTGTGACATGCCGTGCTGACTCTTGTCTTTGTTGTCTGACTCTTGTCTTTGTTGCAGGGTCATCCTCATCTTTGAACACCACGCTGCCTTCAACTAGTGCCTGGTCATCCATTCGTGCCTCCAACTACAATGTTTCCCTCAGCAGTACAGCACAAAGCACTTCAGGTGATGTCTGCTTGTATTGCTCTGGTTCCTTGCCCTTCACATGCTCCAGGGGGATCCTAGATGTTAATAAACGTAGTACTGAGGTCTCATCGGCATGGTCATCACTGATTTCAAAGCAGCTATTTTGATTTCACCCTAATTTAGCAGCTTTTCTTTGCAGCAAGGTGATGGTTGCAGCAACAGTGATTGTGGTTGTCTTTTGTGTCTTTTAGTAGCCAGAAACAGTGATTCCAAATCAACGTGGTCTCCTGGATCAGTCACTAACACCTCTCTGGCTCATGAGCTGTGGAAGGTCCCTTTGCCACCTAAAAGCATCACTGCTCCGTCCCGCCCACCTCCGGGGCTGACAGGCCAGAAACCACCCCTGTCCACTTGGGATAATTCCCTTCGTCTGGGTGGAGGATGGGGAAGTTCTGATGCCAGATACACCCCTGGTAAGGATTTCCCTGCGTGCCGGGAGGGGTTTGTGGTTTGTTGCCAAGTCTCGCGTGCCTCCGGCTGGACAGTCTGTCCCTGTTGTAGGCTGCCAGCTGTACCACTGGCCTTGCCTAAAGCTGGTCCATGTGCCCCAGCCTGCCCTGCAGCGGGCTTTCTGCTGAGGAGAGCTGGGAGCAGGACAGGTGTGGTGCGTAACGCGGGTGGCACGAGTGCTTGTTGTGTCCTCGGTGGAACCGCCTCTCCCAGTGCTTTCCAAGCTGGACATCAGTGCAGCTGTGGAGTTGAACATGATTCACAGTGAGGCTCATACTGTAGTGAATTAGATCATGATAGCCCAGGGAGTCGTCAGACAAGCTTCAAAACTCTTCTGAGCTTGCAGCAGGAATAAGAGCAAATATGTTTGTATTTTTGCTTCAGTTCTGATTATCTGACAACAGTGTAGCTGCTTGTGCCCCTGCTTACATGAGCAAAACACTTCTCAAAGTAAATAAACTGAGTAGCGCTGTACCACCCCACAGTAACCTTCCAAGGGTTGGAAGTCTGGAGAAGGCTGGTGCTGCGTGGGTTTTTATTATCAGTGAATGTCGGTGTCAGCTGCTCCGCCCAATCTCCGGTGCCAGTGGGGCAGGCACCAACTCCTGTTTTCCCTCCTTTAGGTTCGAGCTGGGGTGAGAGCAGCTCAGGGAGAATTACAAATTGGCTTGTTCTAAAAAACCTTACACCTCAGGTAAGGCTGGAGCACACGGGTGGGGTCCGGGCTGGGGCTCAGCTCTGGGCGGGCTCAGGCCGGGGCTTGGGCAGGCTCGGCTCACCCTGCGCACGTGTTTCCCCAGATCGACGGCTCAACCCTGCGTACTCTGTGCATGCAGCACGGCCCACTAATAACATTCCACCTGAACCTCCCACATGGTAATGCTTTGGTCCGTTACAGTTCAAAAGAAGAGGTAGTGAAGGCACAAAAATCTCTGCACATGTAAGTGTTCTTCTTTTCTCACCCAAGTTTTAAACGGCTGTGAATGGTTTTTGGTTTTAAATGCGGAGCGTGCAGGGGAGGATTCTCAGTGCCAGCT
>VWPU01015499.1:0-7500 GCA_013398955.1 Callaeas wilsoni | reverse complement strand
GCCGTGGGGCAGAGCCTGCGTGTCCCTAGCGCGATGTGCCCTCGGAAGCCGCCAGCCTTTCTGCCCAGACTGCCCCTGTAAGTCACGACCTGGTGGAGCCAGCAGCGTGTGTCCTGACACCTCTCTGTATCTGCCCGCTCTGGAGTCCGCAGTCCCAGCCAGAGCTTGCGAGGCCCGGACAGGACCCCGCGGGCAGGGGCTCGCTGGGACTGCCGTCACTGACATCGCACCCGCGTTGATTGTATCGTCCAAGTGTGTGGAATTCCTTCACTGAGCTCGTTACGTGGAAATAAAATGTGGTTGGTTTTAAAGCTGAACCTCGTTCCTGTCTGTTGTCCGTGGCCTCAGGCCGTCCAGCTCCGCTCCAGGGTGCCCAGCTCCAGCCCCTCGCAGAACGACTGCGGCCGCCGGGCCTTGTGCTGCAGAGAGTGAATTTGGCTGGTACCCGCGGGGGGCTGCTGTTCCCAGCCAGGGACGGCTCCCAGCGCTTCCCTGGAGTCACCCTCCCGGGATGGGGTGGGCAGGGTGCAGCCCGGGGCACCTGCACCCCCCTGCACGCTCCCCCGGCCCCTCCAGCCCGCCCCCAGGCCCCCGGCTCACCGGTCGCTGCCTGGAAAGCTGGTGGAGGAGAGAGAAGGGAGCCCACTGGATAGGCTCCATGGGCCAGCTCGACACGGAGATGTCACTGGCTTTCCCCGAGTCCACCATGGGATCGTTCATGCTGCTGGAACTGGTGTCCCAGTCATAATGGAAACTGGGAAAAGAATCCATGGGGAGTTAAGAGAAAGGGATGAGAGTCAGGCTGGTGCTGGGAATGCAGCCGGGGGGCTGTAGGAGCCGGGACCCTGTGCTGTGCTCTGGGGATGATGAAGTCGCTGTTGGGGCAGTGCCGAGCTCAGGCTGTGGAGCTCAGGGAGCACCCGGAGCTGTGGCTGTGCTCCTGATTCCCCTGGGCCCATGGGTGGAGGTGTTCCTGCCAGTCCTGCCTTTTGCCAGTGGAGCTGGAAACTTCCAGGGCTCTTTTTCCATGGACACCCCAGGAAGCTGATTTGACTTTCCCATGAGCACACAGAGCCACCCTTTCCTGCAGATGTGAACTCTCCTCTCCTACAGCAGTCCCAGCACACACAGCTCCTCCCATGGGAGAAAATAAACCAGGTGCTGCTCCATGGGGCTGGGGGGCTGTCAGAGCTCCCAGCACTGTCCGTGGTGGAGCAGCCATTGGCTGGGCAGGGGCTGCAAACACGGTTCCAGGGCTCCGTGTGCCCCAAATCCCTCCCTGCCCAGCGTCACCGTGGCCCCTCGAGCACACCCCAGGCCAGGCCCTGCTCCATGGGCTGGGAGGAGGGTCCCTACCTGGGTCGGCACTGCGGGTGGGCGCAGGGTGCCGGGCCCCGCTTGGCACCGTCGGAGGCGGCCGAGTCCCCCCGGCAGCCGCAGCAGCCGCTGTCCAGGACCTGGAGGTGCAGCAGCTCCTCCGAGTTGCTGAAGGCTGGGTTGTCCAGCGAGCTGGCTGAGGGCAGCCCCGAGCGAGACCAGTACTGGGCCGAGACGTCGTCCAGGCGGCAGAAACGCCGGTAGCTGCGGGGCAGGACGGGCACGTGCTCACGTGTGCAGACACACACAGGTACACAGGTGTGCACACAGGTAGACACACAGGCACAAAACACCGGCGCACACACACAGGGACACAGGCGCGCACACAGGTACACACACAGGTGCACACAGGTAGACACACAGGCACAAAACACCGGCGCACACACACAGGGACACAGGCGCGCACACAGGTACACACACAGGTGCACACAGGTAGACACACAGGCACAAAACACCGGCGCACACACACAGGGACACAGGCGCGCACACAGGTACACACACAGGTGCACACAGGTAGACACACAGGCACAAAACACCGGCGCACACACACAGGGACACAGGCGCGCACACAGGTACACACACAGGTGCACACAGGTAGACACACAGGCACAAAACACCGGCGCACACACACAGGGACACAGGCGCGCACACAGGTACACACACAGGTGCACACAGGTAGACACACAGGCACAAAACACCGGCGCACACACACAGGGACACAGGCGCGCACACAGGTACACACACAGGTGCACACAGGTAGACACACAGGCACAAAACACCGGCGCACACACACAGGGACACAGGTGTGCACACAGGTGTGCACAGGCACACACACAGATGTGCACACAGGTACACAGGGCAGGTATGTACACACGTGTGTGTACACATACATACACGTACACACACAGGTGTGGACACACAGGCACACACACGTGTACACACAGGGCAGGCACGTGCACACGTGTGTACACACGTGTACACACACGCAAGCATGTGAGCACACAACCCCAGTGACTGCTTGACCACACAGATAGCAGATTTCTGCCCAAATTTCCTGGGTCCAGGGAAGGGCCCAGCCACACACCCAGGGTGGGGACAGAGCCCGTGACACCAATCAGCCTCTGGCCGCAGCCCCGCGGTGGTTGCAGCTGTTCCAGTGGTTTCCTCGGGAACCATCCCCACGGCACATTACGAAACGGGCAATGGGGCCAGGACAGCAGAGCCCCAGAGCTCCTGGATGAGCTGCTTTGTCAGGGCCGTGCTGGAGCCTCGCTCCCTGCCCGCGGCAGGGGCAGGACACACTGGGGCGGGTGGACCCTGTGCCGTGGGCAGCACTGGGGGGTCCCAGGGACCGCGCAGTTGGAGCTCAGCAGCACATCTCACGCAGCAGCACAGCGCACAGCCCTTCAGTGCCACTGCAGCCCCATATAGCCCCCAGCCGCCTCTCTGGCTGCACCCCGCTTCCCGTGGCTGGGAGCATCCCCTGGCACCACGCACACACCCAGATCCCCAGCCGGCCGGGGGGCACTGCCGTGGCTCTGCGAGCAGCCGCTCCTGGGCCCCACACGTGCTGCCCCACCCCGGCACCTCCCACCGCCGCTATCAGCCACCCAACAGTGTTTTCCTTGGCAGAGCTCAGCCCCAGCCCAGTGACCCCACCATGGCTTTCCCTGCTGCCCCTCGCCCCCAGCACCCCAGGAGGGGCAGGAGTCTGCACTCTCTAGGAGCCCACAGACCCCAGTCCGGGCCCCCACGGCCCCATGCTCCCACCTGCTGCGGGTCTGGTCGGCCCTGGCCTCCAGCAGCAGCGCCTTGAACCGGCGCACAGCGATGGCAGCGAGGACGGCGCCCAGGAGGACGATGCTGAGCAGGACCCCGGCCGCCATGCCCAGCAGGCTCTGCTGCGTCACCCGGTAGTCACAGCGCAGCCCCATGAACCAGAAATCGCTGCCCACGGGGCACCTGCACCAAAGGGGTGGGTCAGCACCAGAGGGACAGTGCCCCCCACCCCAGGCTGTCCCCAGGGCACTCACTGGCAGCGGGGCTGGTGGTCCCGGGCGTGGGTGCATATGCCGTGATTCTTGCAGTAGTCACGGTGGCAGAGGGAGGTGCAGGTCACGTTCCCGTCCGCCCTGGACACGCAGGCGAAGCCGGATGGGCAGGCGAAGAGCACAGCACAGGGGTCCAGCGGCCGTGCTGCAGGGACGGGGTCCAGCTGTGCCACCCCCTCTCTGCCGAGCGTGTGTCCACCCTGCCACCATCCCCGCGGGCACCAGCCCCCAGGCACCAGCCCCCAGGCCCGCGGGAGGGCCAGTGATGGCAGCCTCGCACTCACCCAGAGCCACGTGGCGCAGGACAGGGGCCGTGCCCACCGCCAGCCCCGGCTGGGCACCGGCAGAGCCCAGCGCAGCCTCGAGGAGCTCGTCCAGCCCCGGCACCGGCAGCTGCTCTGCCGCGAACAGCGCGTCGTAGCGCAGCACCACGCTGCCCTCCCTGCGGGGACACCTCCGCGAGTCCGGGGCTGCCGGAGCCCGGGCCAGCTCTGCGCCCCGGCACGGCTGTGGCCCCGCAGCGTGTGACGGGCCCTGGACCACCGTGCCGGGGAGAGCCACGCACTGCGGGACTGTGCCACCACCCACCTGATCCCCGTCACCTCCAGCCGCAGGAACCCGGGCACCGACGTGAAGAGGGGAGTGACCTGCACAGGGTGGTGGGAACTGAGCGCGATGGCTCCCAGCCCGCAGCCCCGGGCCCCATCCCACACTCACCGTCCGGTTGAAGCTGTGCAGCAGCTCCTGGCGCTCGTGGGACCCAGGATCCTGCAGGGCCGGGACGAACCCCATGTCCAGCACCAGCTCACAGGGGATGCGCAGGAGGGATGCTGCAGGAGGAGATGAGAACCAGCATGTCATGACCCCACCTCAGGGGCCACCACCATGACCCCCCCCATGCTGGTGGCTCCCAGGGCCTCTCCTCCTCCTGCCATACCCCAGCAGAGGATCCTGAAACCTAAGACTCACCTCTCAGGAGTGGGGGCTGATCTTCCATGATGAACACCTGGGGGGCCCTGCCCACCCCGGCTGGTGTCACTTGGGGGGTGTCAGTGTCTGTCCTCCCTCCAGGGCTGCTCGATGGCTGGGCCAGGTCTGTGTCCACAGCAGCTGGAGGTGACCCAGGGCCCTCACCATGGCCCAGGGTCCCATGGGAATCTGTGGGCTGCTGGGGGGGCCCGGGCATCACAGTGGGCACATGAGTAGGGGACTCCCATGTCAGCCCCACCACGTCCCTCTGCAGTACAGCAGCACGCGGCTCTGGTGTGACCATCCCCGTGTCCCCGAGCCGCTCCGGGCTGGTGGCAGTTGTGATGGTGGCAGTGGCACTGGTGGTGGTGACGCCAACAGCAGTGGTCGGTCCCAGGAAAGACAGAGGCTGGGAAGATGCCGGCGGGGACACAGCTGGCTGCTGGGGAGGCCCACGTGCTGAGGGGGGTGCCAGGCTGCCCACTCCCACCTGGGTCCCCCCCAGGGATGGAGGGCTCTCAGCAGGTCCCACCCCTGCGCTGGAATGAGGCAGCCCTGGGGAGGGGTCTCCCAGGGAGGTGCCCACAGCGGGACCGAATCCCAGGACCCCCCAGCTGGTCCCTGGAGAAGGCAGCGGGGTCGGCAGCAGGGTGACTGCAGAGACGCTGGCTGGGGCAGACTGTGGGGATGGAGGGATGCGGAGGGATCCAGGACTGGCATGTGTGACCCCTCCCTGTGCCACAGTGGTGCTGCCAGGGGCCACGGGGACGAGGGGCTGTCCTGGGATGGCTGACGGGCTCAGGGGGATGTGACTGTGCTCAGGGGGACTCCCTCTGTCAGGTGGGCCCAAGACCCCTGTGGTCAGGTCCAGGGCTGCTCCCTGGCTGGGAGATGGCACCCCTGGGGTGCTGGCCGTGGTGGTGGGGAGATGCAGACCTGAGCCCCTGCGTGTGGCAGGCAGCAGGGCTGGGCCTGTCCCCACGGCTGGCCAGGCTGTGCTGGCCAAAGGGCCCCCACCAGGCCCAAGGGACAGTGCAGAGGGGAGAGGGGCAGAGCGGGGACCCTCTCGTGGGCGGGAGGCAAAGCCCTGTCCTCCTGACAGCCCTGGCAGCCCCCAGTGTGTCCCCGTGGGGGTCAGCAGCCTCTGCAGCGCTCCAGCAAAGGGCGATGTCCCTGTTGTCCCTGGCACCGAGCTATCAGTGGCCAGCACGGTGCCTGGGCGGGTCCCTGGGCTGCTCTCACCCAGGAGAGTGTCACTGTGGCTCTGCACGAGGGCTGTCCCAACGGCCCTCCATCCCAGCAGGGTGCTGCTCGACCTCCACTGTCCCCTGGCAGAGCCTGGCATTGTCGCGAAGGGTGGCGAATACGGAAGTGTCCCCTGTGCAGTCGTTTCACGTTCTGCTGTCACATGTCCTACAGGATCAGTGCCCGGGGGGTGCATGGCTGCAGGATCTGTGTCTGCCTCCCCAGGGGCTGGGGTCCCTGAGCTGGTCACCCCCCGACTGGCAGGCGATGGCTGCTCCCTGCCTGCAGCCGCCTGTTCAGCGGTGCCTGCAGAGACCAGGGGCCCCAGGGGCTCGGTGGTTGTACCACCCCGCACCGCCAGCCCTGTCCCCTCCCTGTCCAGCCCGGGGCCTCTGGGGCTCTCCTGGGGGCTGGAGAGCTCGACTGTCCCGGCGGGGGTTCCAGGGAAAGGCAGCAGCTCAGCCTCTGTCCACAGCTGCCCCACGGCCTCTGCTGCCGGCGCCTGCCCTGTGCCAGCTCCTCGCTCCGGGTAATCTGCGGGCAGAGGCAGAGTGGGCGGACACTGAGCGGGTCCGAGCCACGGCCGGCACCCACAGCAGCCACCGCGGGACCCTGGGCTCCAGCGTGCCACAACGCACGCGGCTGACACACGGCGCCCAAAGGGCTGCCAGGGGGACGGTCCCAGCCGCAGCAGTACCTGTCCGGCAGCGCTCCCCCGTCGCGGTGCCCAGGTGGGCGCAGGGGTCGGCAGCAGTCAGAGTGGATCCCGTCTCGCTGCCCAGAGCCGGGCAAAGCCGCGTGCAGCATTCCACGAGCACTGAGAGAGAGAGAAGGGAGCAGCATGCACCGGTGCTGGGCACTGAGCATCCTGCACCAGCACCAGGCACCGACCCCCAGAGCTACAGCTGAGGGTGAGGGTCTCTTTCTCCCTTGCGTTAACCGTGGGTGGCTTTGCTGAAGGAGATGATCCAGAACAACCCAAACCCAGCTGGGAACCACCTGCCCTGGTCCCAACGAACGGTGCAGAGTCCTGCCCCACCACCTCACTCTGCCAGTGACCGGAGCCCCCGGTTCACCCCGAACCCGACCATCCTCCGGCACAGCCGCCACGTGCCAACACCGGCACCAACGGGTCCGCGGGCAGGGCACGACGCCAGCGCCCAAAGAGTGCTCCGAGCAGGGCTCCGGGGCCCGTGACGGCTCCTCTCCAAGGAGAATGGGTGGTTCAGCAGGCGCCACGGCGGGTGGTCACCGCCCGAGTGAGGCCGGGACTGGAACGGGGGTCACCAGGAGTCCTGCGGGCCCCGCTCTCCACCAGGGCCTCACCGGGGCTCCCGCAGGCGCAGCACCGGCCGCCTTCGAGGCGAGGAGTAGCCTGGGCTAGTGGCACAGCTTGGCACGGAATGGCCACAGCACGGTACGGCCACAGCAAGGCACGGAACGGCCACAGCAAGGCACGCGGCCCCGCCGGCGTGCCCGCCCCGCTGCCCGCCCGCCCCGGTACCCCGCGGCCGGGCCCATCCCGGGCGGGTCTCGGTGATACCGGGCAGCAGCCACCGCCCCCAACCCCAGCGCCACCAGGGACACGGACCCACCCGGTGCCGGTACCGGCCCCGCCGCCGCCGCAGACCCCCGGGCCGCCAGGATTCACCGGCCCTGCCGCCGCCGCCCCCCGAGAGCAGCATCCCCCGCCCAGGGACCAGCGGGACCGGAGACCCTTCCAGGCTGTGCCCAGCTCCCCGCGCCTCGCTCACCTGCGGCGGCCAGGAGCCGGGGCAGCGGGAGCCGGGGCCGCTCCATGGCGCGGCGCGGGCGGCTCTGCCAGGCGGCGGCAGGAAGCCCCCGCCCGCCCCCGCTG
>VWPU01015498.1:0-11349 GCA_013398955.1 Callaeas wilsoni | reverse complement strand
CCCGCCCGCCCCGCCGCAGCCGCACCTGCCCGTTCCCAGCTCCCTGCCCGCTCCCTGCCGGCCTCGCCGCCCCAATCCCGTGTGTCCTGCCTGCCCCACTGCCCCTGATCCCGCCCCCCTCCCTTCCTGCCCCACTGCCCCGAGTCCCTGCCCGCACTCTGGCAGCCTCACTGCCCTCATTCCACACTCTGCCTGCTCCCTGCCCTCTCCCTGCCTGCCCCTCCACCCCTGCTCCCTTCCTGCCTCAGTGCCCTGATGCTGCACTTGTGCCACTGCCACCTCCTGCCTGCCCCACTGCCACTCCTCAAAGGCCACTCCCTGCCTGCCCCACTGCTTCTGCTCCGTGCCTGCTTCCTTGCCTGAGCCCTGCTTGCCCCACTGGCCCTAATCTCATTCCCTGTCTGCTCCCCGTGTGCTCCCTGCCTACCCCACAGCCCTCCTGCTCCCTGTGTGCACCTTGCCCTGCTCCCTGCTTGCACCCTGACACCCTCTGTCCTCACCGTGCCCCACTCCCTGCCTACTCCCTGCCCCTCTGCCTGCCCCTCTCTCTGCCCCACTCCTTGCTCTCTGCCTGCCCCACTGCCCCCGTGCCCACCCCTTGCATCCTTCTTGCCCATTCCCTGCCTTCTCCCCGCCTGTCCCCCCACGCCTGCCCTGCCCCACTCCCTGCCCCCTTACCCACTGCTCCCTGCCTGCCCCTGCCCTCTCTCCCTGCCTGTCCCCCTGCCCTGCCCGTTCCCTCTGTCCCAGGGCTGCGGGGACACTCCCCGGGCTCCCAGCCCCGATGCTGTGGGGTGCCCGCTGCCCTGCCCCCCCAGCACCCCTGGGTGGCCCTGTCTGGCCGTGGGGCCAGGGGCACTCTGGGGCTCTGGAGCCGGAGCCGTGCCCACGGGAATGCCCACGGGAATGCTCACGGGCATGCCGTGTGCGCCGGTGCACGGCCGGGCCTGGGTTTGATGGTGGCTGTTGTGTAATTCCTGGAGATTTTGCAGCGGGGGGGGCCGCGGGAAGAGGACTTATTTATTTATTTTCCCTTCCCATCGCGGCACTGGGGCACTGGCACAGCCGGAGCTGCGGCTCCGCATCCCCTCGGCATCCCCGGGGCTTCTGCTGGCACCTCCCGTGCCCCTCCGTGTCCCCCGTGGCGCCGGGGGCACGTCCTGCTGGCTCGGGCTCCCTGGCCAGGCGGGAGGTGCTGCCCCACGGCCCGGAGCGGGCACGGGCTGGGATGGCAGCGGCTGCGGCGTGGGGCTGCGGGAATGCTGGGCATTCCCAGCACGGGAGTGTGGGGCGCGAACGTGGCTTGGGAGCTCCAGGAGTCTGGGGTGGGAATCCGGCACAGGAGCGGTGTGGGAACGCCGTGCAGGAGCACAGTGTGGGAATGTGGTGTGGGAATGTGGTGTGTGAGCATGGGGGGGGTGTGGTGCCAGAGCGTGGTGTGGGAGCGTGGCACAGGAGTGTGGTTCTGGGAACGTGGTCTGGGATCGTGGCACAGGGAATGTGGTGCCAGGAGTGTGGTGTGAGATCGTGGCACAGGGAATGTGGTGCTGGGAACACGCTGTGGGATCGTGGCACAGGGAATGTGGTGCTGGGAGCGTGGTGTGAGATCATGGTACAGGGAATGTGGTGCCGGGAACACGCTGTGGGATCGTGGCGCAGGGAATGTGGTGCCGGGAACACGCTGTGGGATCGTGGCGCAGGGAATGTGGTGCCGGGAACACGCTGTGGGATCGTGGCGCAGGGAATGTGGTGCCGGGAACACGCTGTGGGATCGTGGCGCAGGGAATGTGGTGCCGGGAACACGCTGTGGGATCGTGGCGCAGGGAATGTGGTGCCGGGAACACGCGGTGGGATCGTGGCACAGGGAATGCGGCACGTGGATCGTGCTGTGGGAATGTGGTGCGAGAGCGCTGGGAGCTCGGCACTGCCTCCCGCAGGGGAGCAGCACGGGGAGGCTGTTCCGGGGACAGAGGGTGGGATTTTCCTTTGGCATCTGCGCCGGGCCAGGTTCCCTCTGCGGACCCTCCGAGGGGTTGGACACATTCCCGCTCTCTGGGCGTGGGAGCTGCACTGGGGGTGCCCCCAGGTCCCCCCACACGGCGTGGGAGACGCGAGCCGGGCGCTGCTCACATCCCTGGCTCCCAAATGGTGCGTGCCTCTGACAGGGCCAGGAGCATCCTCCTTCCCACATCCCGCCGGAGCATCCCGCTGTGCCCTCCCTGCAGCCCCGGGAGTGGGGCCGGGGGCTCGGATAAACCCCTAATAATCCTCTTAGGGGATGTGCTGGGCAGCTGGGAGCCTCTGGAGGTACCCAGGGCCAGCGGGGGGACGCGGCCCCTCTTCCCTGGGGAGCATCCTCAGGGCTTGGCTGGAGCTTGGGGCGCATCCTTGTTCTCATCCCGGCTCCCTTGGTCCCCACCTCAACCACGGGCTGATGTTTGTCTCTCTTCCCGCTGTGGGGTCCTGAGCAGCCCTCTCCAGACAGCCGGGAATCAGGAATAATAGATAGGATTAAGGAATAATAGATGAAAATAGGGAATAATAGATGAAAACAGGGAATCATAGATGGAAATAAGGAATAATAGATGAAAATAGGGAATAATAGATGAAAACAGGGAATCATAGATGGAAATAAGGAATAATAGATGAAAACAGGGAATCATAGATGGAAATAAGGAATAATAGAGGAAAATAGGGAAAAAATAAAAGGAAGTAGGAAATAATATATGGAAATGTGGAATAATACATAGAAATGAGGGATGATTAATGGAACTGAGGAATAATTAATGGAAATAAGGACTAATACATGGAAATCAGGAATAATACCTGGAAATAAGGAATAAGAGTAGAACTCCGGTGTTTTGGCTCACTGGGAGATGAGCACCACAACCTTTGGGGCTCTGACAGGTGTCCCCTCCTTGTTGTCACCAAACCCCCGCGGGGTCCCCCTGCAGTGCCAGCACCCCGAGTTTGGGAATGGGGATCACTGGGATGGATCCTGTCCCACGTGGGGGTTGTCTGCTGGGGAATTGCTGCATTCCAGGACAGTGGGGACAGCAGGTACAGCAGAGACATCTGCCCAGCCACCCTATGGGGTGTGCAGAGAGGTGTCCCAGCCCCTGGTGGCTTTTCCTGCTTTAGGTGCTGCAGTTTCCTTAAAAAAAGGGAAGGAAGGATGGGACTGAAGAGAAACCCCTCTCTGTGGGTCAGCAGGAGCCAGAGGGGACAGGTGGGAGCAGCCTTTTGTCCCTTTGAGGTCACAGAGAGGGACTTTGAGACAGGGCCAAGGGTAGGAGGGGGCTCAGGGCTTGGGTCAGGATTAGGGTCAGGGTCAAGGTCAGTGTTAGGGCCAGGGCTAACATCTGGGTCAGGGCCAGGGCTGTAGTTAGGGTTAAGGTAAGGCTTAGGATCAGGATTAGGGTTAAGGTCAAGGTTAAGGCCAGGATCAGTTCAGGACAAGGATCAGAGCCAGGGAGTTATGGGGTCAGGGTAGGATCAAGGTCAGGGTTAGGGCCAGGGTCAGGTGCAGAAGTGACTGTGTCCTTTCCAAATCCGGGCTGGAGCTCCGTGGCCCGGGTGCCACCACGGTCCTTCCCGGCTGCTCTTGGATGCTGGGAGCCAGCTCGGAGCTCCTGTTCCCACTGAGGAGAGCAGCAGATCCCACAGGAGCTGGAGCGGGAGGGACCAGTTGGAACCTCTGCTGGGCCCTGAGCATGGGGTTTGTCTTATCTTATCATCTTATCTTATCTTATCTTATCTTATCTTATCTTATCTTAATATTGTGTTCTTATCTTACCTTATCTTACCTTATCTTATCCTATACTATAATTTTCTATCTTATCTTATCTTATCTTATCTTATCTTATCTTATCGTATCATTATGTTCTTACCTTATCTTACCTTATCTTATCCTATACTATAATTTTCTGTCTTATCTTATCTTATCTTATCTTATCTTCATATCATATCATATCATATCGTATCATATCATATCATTTTCTATCTTATCTTACCTTATCTTATCTTCATATCATATCAATCATATCGTATCATATCATATCATTTTCTATCTTATCTTACCTTACCTTATCTTATCTTAATATTATATTCTTATCTTACCTTACCTTATCTTATCCTATCCTATCTTATTTTATCTTATCTTCTTATCTTACCTTATCTTATCCTATCATTTCCTATAATTTCTTATCTAATCTTATCTTATCTTGTCTTAATATTTTACTTTAGTGGGGTTTTGTTTGTTTTTTTTTTTTTTTTTTTTTTTTTTTTTAAATTTATTTGTTTAATTTACTTTGGATTTGGGGGGTTTTTTTGGTCATTTCACTTGACAGAAAGAACTGGGGACGCTCTGCTCAGCCCAGCCCCACACTTGGTACCCAGCCTTGGGAAGAATTCCCGTGGCAGTCTGTGACGGGCCACGGTATTTGTCTGTGTGGGGTGGAAAACAGGAAGAGAAAGCAGTGAGTGGCTGTGGGAGGTTTCCTGCGAAGCGCTTTTATCTTTATTTGTGTTTGTCCATCCCCTCGGGAGGTCCCGCCCTGCCTTCAGGCAGTGCGGCCGTGGCACCGGAGTGTCACCTCAGCCACTCCAGCGGCCCCAACAGCCCTGGGAATTTCTCGGAATCGGCTCCAGAGGGATTTTTTCCCATGGGGATTAAATCGGGCACTTGCAGCCACGTGCAGAGTGACACGGCTGGATTCCCCGGCGGCACAGAGGGAGTGGAGGCCACCGGGAACGGTGGCAGAAGCTCGGAGGGGTTGGATTTTTCCTCCTCGACCTTTCTGAGCACCCCACACTGTCCCTGCCATCCCAGGGGCAGTGGTGGCATTTGGGGCTGGTGTCACCTCGGTGGCTCTCAGGGAGATGCTTTTCCAGGCCCCAGGATGGCTGCACATCCAGACAAAGCCTTTGAACACCGAGGGTTTATTCCTGATGCAGCAGGAATATCCGGCAAGAAATAGGGACATTTTCTTCTGCTTGCATGAAATAAGGACAGAGGGAAATAAAAGCACCACCTGGGATTTTCCCAGTGGGATTTGCGGGAGGGAACAACACCCTGCAAATAGCTGGGTTCCCCATCTGCACTTCAGGGTGCCGGTGACTCGCTGTCAGCAGAACCCCCCGTGATTTTGGCTCTGGAGCCGGCAGATCCCGGCAGCCCCGGGGATATTTTTATCCTCCTCGCAAGGAGGCAGCGCCGACAACATGGAATATTCATGGAGCGGGCTGAGGGTTTTGTCCCTGCTCCAGCAGCCTCAGGGCTCTGCGCCCTGCAGGGGCTTCTCCACGGTTTCTAAATCGGGATGGGAACGTGGTCGGGACGCGGCCCCGGGGAGGGAAGCGCCAGGAGCAGAGGGCCCCGAGCATCCCGTGCCAAAGGGATGCCAGCACAGAGCTCGCCGCCGGGAAAGGGGCAGGAGATGGGGACAAGAGGCTTTTCTGCGTTTCAGACTCTGTCCCCCATTTTGCTTTGCTTCATTGGGTTTTCCCAGCTGTGGGCAGGATGGAGGGAAGCTGCTCCAGCCCTCGCTGCCTGTTCCTCCCGCTGTTCCAGCCGGCAGAGCGCCGGCCCCGGGCCCGCTGTGCGGGCAGCGCTCCCATCACCGAAGGTGTGGGACCCGGGCCGCCACCGTGTCACCCGCGGGCACGACGAGCCGGGGACGCGCCGGAGGAGGCGCCGGCGGGGCCGTGTCCCCGCGTCGCGCTGGGTGTTGCAGTCGGAGCCGTTTCCCGGGGGAGCTGAGCAGCGGTTTGAGGATATCAATGTTTGATGTTTTGCTTCTTGCCTGCTAAAGAGGCACCGGGAAAAATCCGCGGCTCCGTTGGGGCTCGGCGGGTGCCGGGTTTGAGCCGTCGGGATCTGTGTCCCCAGGGAGGCGGTGGCCAGGAGAGCTCAGGTGGCGGCCGAAGGTGGGCACGGTACGGCCCGGGATGAGGATCCAGCCTGGATCATGGAGCCCAGCGCTTCCAGGGCTGTGGATGACACTGAGGGGCTTCCTCCTCCCTCTGGCAAACGCAGAGGATGCCCGGTGCTTTACCCAGGGGTGTGGATGAACCTCGCTCCCCAACCTCCCCTCTGGGCTTTGGGGGCTCGAGCACCTGGAATTTTCCCTCAGGCACCGGAGGGAGATGTGGCAGGACCGGGATGGAGCCGGGCACTGTCCCTGTGTCCATGTGGGATGTGGGACAGACCCGCCCTTGGGAATCAGTGCTGCCGGTACGGGACGGCCTTGGCTGGGTGTTTGTGCCTCCCTCTCCAGCAGCGGAGCTATTTTTAGGCTATAGCAAGGAGAAATCAGGGAATCAGCATTGGTAATTAAATAGTGATTAAATATTTATGGACAGGCTGCAGTGAAGGGTGGCTGGGGCTGGGGTCAAAGGGGTGTGTGGGCAGGAGATGTAGGTGAGGGGCTTTTTGGGGCACCGTGGACATGCTCTGCCTCTGGAGATGCATCCCTGCTCCTGCCGTCCCCACGCCGGGCGTGATGCTTTTCCCATTCAGAGATAAATTGCCATGAAATCCTTGCCGTGCTCGGCGTTTTGCTGGCTCAGGGTCGAATCCAAGGCCGGCAGTTCCCTGCCGTGGGTGGCCGGAGCCACGGGGGGGGCGGTGGCAGGGGACAGTGATGGATGGTCCGGCCAGGCGGAGGTGCCTGGCACCAGGAGGTGCTCCAGGGAAGCACCGGCTCTGCTGCACCTCCCCAGGTCAAGGCACTGGAAACCCGTGTATTTATTTGGGATTCAGCATAATTTGCTTGATTGGTGTTGATTTCTGCTGGCAGCAATTAACTCGTGCAGCAGCAATGCCCGAGCTCGCTGTGGCTGCGTCCCCACTTGTTGGCTTTAGCTCTCCATGGTCACTGTCCCTTCTCCCAGCTGCCTGCGGGGACAGAGCCTGGCTGCTGCCTGAGCAGGGCCTGGGTTTGTGCTGGAAAAACAACTCGGGGTGGGAATCTGGAGGGGAAGGGGACGAGCAGGGTTTTATTTGCCAAAAGGAAAGAGGAAAAGCGTTGGGAGCTGGGAATGCTGGCTGCCTCTCCAAGGGGTGCTCCCTCGGGATGCGTGTAACTCATATGGAATGAAGTTTTGGGGAATGAGGGACCAGACAGGGAAATTGGGGGGTCCCTGCACCCCTCTCTTGGGAGGCACAGGGACCACAAGCCATCCTTCAGTGGGATTGGTTGGAGCACGACATGGGAGGGAGAGGGAAGAACAAAGCAGGGAGGTTTGGGGCTGATGGAGATGCTCAGGGCTGAGCCCACTGGAAATGCTTCGCCAAAATCCCTGGAGAGATGCTGCCATCCTGCTGCTCCAGAAAAGGCAGTGGGATAATATTTCTCCATCCCCACAGGATGCCCTGGGGAAATTCCTGGGTACCGGGAAGGTGCCACTGGAGTCTCTTTGAGCATCTCAAAGCATCTCTTTGAACACATTTGAGTGCCAACAAGGGCTCAGCACCCAAAAAATCTCCTCCAGGGCAGGAGGATGGGTGCTGGGTTGTGCAGGAGCCTCCATGTCCCCAGCAGCTCCCAGGCAGTTCCCAGGCAGGGCGTGCATTCACCACCACGCGTCCCTTGCTCGGGGCTCCCAGGATGGCTCCTCAAACCCTATAAGCACCTGTAAAACCATATTAACTTTTGGCGGAGACTTTGGGAAGGTAAGGGATATAGTGGGATTTTTCCTGGTAGCATTACCAGCACGGAGCTGTGGATGTTGCTGGAATAGGCTGATGGTAATTTTTAGTTTTTACACATAAAATGTCTGCGTGGGGTGGCTTGGGCTGGGTGTGCTGGGGTTTGGAGGCACCGCTTGGTTCTTGTGCTCCTGGGTATGATTTGTAGGCTTCGGAGTGCTGGAGGAATTATTTGGGGTTTTTTGGTGCATCCCAGGGCCAGGCTCTCGTCCCAGAGCTCTGTGCCATGGCTGCTGCTGGCATCACGTGTAGGATGCTGGTGGCCCAGGGCAGGAGATTCGTCCCCAGCTTTGGCTGTGGAGAACCCCCCGTGGTGGCTCTGGGGCCGCGCTGTCCCCGCCCTGCAGCCCGAGGCCCGGGAGCAGGGGACGGCTCCGGGTGCCACTTCCCGGGACTGGCCAGGTGTGGGACCCGGCTCCCACTGCCGTCACCGACCCACTGAGCCCGGCCACCTGCCCACTGCCGGCTCTGGGATGTCCCCGAGGCCACCGGGGACCCCAGTCACGGTCACAGGCGGGAGGGGAGGAGAACTGGTCCCCCAGCTGCCGGAGCCAGGCGGGGAGAGCCGCGCTCCCGCTGTTCCCGTCGCTCTGCGCAGCCCGGGGCAGCTGTGCCGAGCAGCTCCAGCAGCCCCTCGGCTTATCCCACTCCATGAAACGCTGCAGCCTGGTTTTCCCCCCTTTTTAAAGCCAAATTCCTCCCTGGCAGGCTCCCTAGCATCCCGGGATGTGCAGGACTGGCACAGGGGGATGCTCTCTGGTGAAACCATGGCGGTTTCTCATGCTGAGGATGTGCTTCAAAACAGATCAAGGCCAGATTTTTGTTATTCTCTTTGAAATGTTGTTTTCTGCTTCCCAAACACACCTCAGAGCATAGCACGTGTTGGGATGTGGCTGCTGGGACAGAGACCTGCCCACGGGACCTGGGATGTGCAAATCCCTCCCACCACCCGGCTGGGAGAGGAGAAAACACAGGAAAAAATTCCTTTTTCTGTTCAAATGAGGAAGTGGTTCCCGGGGAGTGAGCAGCAGGGATGTGCCAGCAGTGCCTCGCTCCCTGCCACCTCCCACTCCTTCGGGATGCTAAAAATATCCCGAGCCGGGGACGGACGTTGTGGCTGTGCCCGTGGATATTTGCTGCTTTTTTCCCTGTTTGTGCTAATTCTATGTCACTTCCAATCCTGTCTAAACAAAAGTGAAGGTGATTTCCAGAGGAGGAGGAGAAGCTGCTCAGCTCTTGCAGCCAGGTGGGCAGTGCTCCTTAGAGATGTTCTAATCTGTTCATTTCAATAACTTATTTAAAAAATTAAAATAAACAGGGTTTGTTTAATTTCTATTTTTTAAATTTATTTTTAAACCACCTTAAATCAGATGCTGGGGCATCTTTTGTGCCCAAAGCAGATTTAATGCAGCTGGTTTGGGGCGACCCTGGCACAGAGTGCCCAGAGCAGCTGTGGCTGCCCCTGGATCCCTGGCAGTGCCCAAGGCCAGGTTGGATGGGGCGTGGAGCAGCCTGGGACAGTGGGAGCTGTCCCTGCCCATGGCAGGGGTGGATTGATGAGCTCTAAGGTCTCATTCCATGATTCTGTGATTTTCACCTTCTGCAAGGCTTTGGAGGAGATGCATTTGTGGATGAGCCGCTCCCGTGCCGCACTTGCTGTCTGAACCTTTCTCTGTGTTTGCTCCTTATTTCCACTGTTCCAACACTTCCCTCCTTCTCTCCAGGCTGAGAATCCAGCTTGGATGGCAGGAAGGGACCAGGCCCAGGAAATAAAGGTGTTGTTTTCAGGATGACAGCATCGAGCTCTCTCTGTCCCCTGATGAACCTTTAGGGACCGATTGGCTGAATCTGCCCCAGCTCAAATTGACAGAGCTCGTTTTTCCAAGTGAAAGGATGCACTGAAGTTGTTAAAAACCCCGGGAAAAGGAATAAATGATCCGGATGTGATGGTTTAAGTGAGCCTGAGCAGCTGCGGTGCGGGGGCCCTGGGCTCTGGATGCTGCGGGTCCGTGGGCCGAGGACAGCGGGTTTGTGTCTCCTCCTGCATCCCGGCGCTCCTCCCTCGGGAAGGCAGCGGCTGCCGCGGGCTCCGGAGCGGTAAATCTGCCTCCAGGGAGCAGCAGGAAGGGCTCTGGCGAGGCCCCGGGCAGCAGCCGCCGCCTCGCATCCCGTGGCTGCCTCGGTGAGGAGGCCCAGCCGTGCGGGCGCGCTGTCCTTGGGCTCGGAGGGAGCGCGGAGCCCGGGAGCCGCGTTCCTGTGCAGGCACAGCGCCTTCTCCGAGCGCTGCCCGCTTCCTCCTGGAAGCTCTCACCCCTGTTTGCCTGGGAATCATGGAAAAATAAGGGAGAGATCGGAGGCAGGCCCTGGATTGGTGTGGTACCTGGCAGTGAGCCATGGAGATGCTCCAGCATTTCCTTCTTTAGGAGATGAGGCGGTGGCTGGTGGGAGCAGAGGTCCTCAAACCACCCCTGCATCCCGAGGGAACAGCGCATCCCGGGGTCCGCGGTGGGCACGGGGCACTGCTGCGAGCCCCCGACCCTTCACCGGCGGTTTCTCCCCTCTTGTCTTGCAGAGCCGAGAAGACCGAGGTGCTGAGCGAAGATCTGCTGCAGGTGAGGTTCCCCCGGGGCCATCCCAGCGTGTCCGTGGGTGCCGGGGCACCTGCCGTGGGGCTGCATCCAGCAGCAGCTCCCTGCTGGTGCCGCAGCATCCCCTGATCCCAGGTGATGGGATCCCCGGGTGATGGGATCCCCAGGTGATGGGATCCCGGGGTGATGGGATCCCCAGGTGATGGGATCCCCTGGTGATGGGGATCCTGGGGTGATGGGATCCCAGGTGATGGTATCTCCAGGTGATGGGATTCCCAGGTGATAGGATCCTGGGGTGATGGGTGATGGGATACTCCAGTGATGTGATCTCTGGTGATGTGATCTCTGGGTAATGGGGTCGCAGGGTGATGGGTTACTCCAGTGATGGGATCTCAGGGTGGTGGGATACTCTGGTGATGGGCTCCTGGGGTGATGGGATACTCCGGCGATGGGATCTCTGGGTGATGGGATCCTGGGGTGATGGGATCTTGGGGTGATGGAATACTCCGGTGGTGGGCTCCTGGGGTGATGGGATCCCGGGGTGACGGGCGCTGGGATCCGCTGGTGATGGGCTCCCTTGCTCCGGCAGGTGGAGAAGCGGCTGGAGCTGGTGAAGCAGGTGTCCCACAGCACCCACAAGAAGCTGACAGCCTGTCTGCAGGGCCAGCAGGGCCTGGATGCCGACAAGCGCTCAGTGAGGGCGGCGGGGCCGGGGCTCCGGGATCCGGGGGGTCTGGGGATCCGGGGGGTCCGGGGATCCGGGGGGTCCGGGTGGGAACGCAGCCCCTCTCTTTGCAGAAGAAGCTGCCGCTGACCACGCTGGCGCAGTGCCTGATGGAGGGATCGGCCGTGCTGGGGGATGACTCCCTGCTGGGGTAAGGGGGGCTGGGGCTGCCCCGGGCTCCCACACTGCCGGGGGTGCCGGGGGCTGGGAATGGGCTGGGAATGGGCTGGGAATGGGCTGGGAAGTGCTGGGAATGCTGCTGTTCCTTGTCTCTGGTGCCAGATAACAGGGATTCACTGCTGTGTTGGAGGGGCTGGGGGAATCTC
>VWPU01015496.1:0-39915 GCA_013398955.1 Callaeas wilsoni | reverse complement strand
CAGAGAGCCATTCTTCTACATGCCAGGGTGCCACCGGCCACCTCGNACGTAGCTTAGCTCTGTATGTCCTTGCTCAGAGAGCCATTCTGCCGGGGTGCCACCGGCCACCTCAGGGTGCAAAAGCCCCTCTGAGCCCGACAGCTCACGGGCTGGCAGCAGAGGTGGTGCTGCAGACACAGAAAAGAAGGTCCTGAGTCACCTGTGCCAGCAAGAATCACTGACTCCTGGGTTTGATACGAAATAAAGCAGCAGGACTCTGCAGTGAGCTCGTGAGGTGGGAGCAGGGAGGGCAGAGAACACAGGGTCAGCAGGAGGCTTTAATCACCCTCCGTGTGCTGTGGGGAAATGGCACATTTGGGATTAATAGTGCAGCTTGGAAAGGACCTCGGGAGCTCCCCAGGCTGGCACAGCTGGGAAATGGCATATTTGGGAATAGTGCAGCTTGGAAAGGACCTCGGGAGCTCCCCAGGCTGGCACTGCTGCTCCAAGCAGGGGTGATGTTCACGTGAGGTTCAGTTTCTCTCTGGAATTTTGAGAATCTCCTCACCTCGAGTGCTGTGGGAAGTTTGGGCACTACAGTACAAAAAAGATTTAAATCTGTCAGAGAATGACTAAAGGAGGGACTCGGGGACAGGGAAGGGCCCGGAGGGGCCACACGAGCAGCAGCTGAGGGCAGTTGGTTTGCAGCACTCATGGGGGGACACTTGGGGACTTGGTGACTGAAATTTGCTCTCAGCACAGCAGGTTTTCCACGGGGCAGAGATGGACAGCGGAGCTTTGCCGCAGAGAGGGGCTCTGGCATCACTGCAGCGAGCCATCAGTTTAATTCCCTGTATCAAAGCTGGAAGCGTTCCGTGACAAGGGAGGGGTGCCCGGGTTCCTGTGCTGCTGCCGCAGCGCCTGCGCTTCGTGGGCAGCCCCGGAGGGGACGAGGTGGCACTTCACAGGCTGGGCCAGGGCACACCGAGAGCTCTGCCGCGGAAATGTGATTTATGACAGCCCTGCCAGAGCACCTGGGGCTCGGAATGCCAACCCTGGACCTGCACAGAGCTTTGTGACAGCCCAGCAGCTGCGAGCCAGGGCCCGTGGGCACTGAGCCTTCGCAGGGAGGGCTCCGCTCAGGCTCTGAGCTCTGTCTCCCGTGCTTTGTGTTTGTTAACAAACAGCACATTTTTTGCTTGCCTACTGAAGCTCTTCCAGTGAATTTCCTGATTTTTTTTATTTTGCTGAAGCCTCTTATTTCTAACAGCACCTGTAAGACCATTTTGTTAAACATCTCCTAATGGCCAAACTGATTGGTTTTCCTTCAAATCAGAGCACTGCATGAGTTTAGTGCGGTATGAAAGTGAACCAGCCTGAAAAGCTGTGCCCTGTCACTCAAATTAGCTGGTTTGGAGCTGCTTTTTCTTAAAAAGAGACCCTTTGTGGGACCTAAAGGATCACCACATCCTTTTACCTGCCTCGCTGTGGATCTGTGGATCTTCTGCCTCAGCTGTGTCCAGTTCTGGGGCCCCCAGTCCAGGAAGGACCTTGAGGGGCTGGAGCGTGTCCAGGGAAGGGAACGGAGCTGGGGAAGGGGCTGGAGCCCCAGGAGCGGCTGAGGGAGCTGGGAAAGGGGCTCAGCCTGGAGCAAAGGAGGCTCAGGGGGGTCCTTCTGGCTCTGCACAACTCCCTGACAGGAGGGGGCAGCCAGGGGGGGTCGGGCTCTGCTCCCAGGGAACAGGGACAGGACAAGGCGAAACGGCCTCAAGCTGGGCCAGGGGAGGCTCAGCTTGGACATCAGCAGGAATTTCTCCATGGAAGGGATGGCTGAACATTGGAAGCGGCTCCCCAGAGCAGTGGTGGAGTCTCCATTCCTGCAAGTGGTCAAAAAACAAGGGACTGTGGCACTTGGGTATGTGGTTTAGCAGGCAAGATGCTGTTCTGTCAAAGGCTGAACTTGCTCATCTTGGAGGTCTTTTCCAGCCTTGATGACTGCATGATTCTGTGTGGGAATAGCCGGTGATTTCAGCTATGTGTGTTTTTCTCCCAGTGGCGGTCCCTGAGCTCAGTCCCCGAATTTGCCCTTCTGGGCAGTGGCAGCAGTGGATTAGTTTATTAAACTGAATTCACTTGGCTGCTGCCAGCTCAGGTCCCATATTCCCACAGACAGCGCTGCGGGAATCCAGCTCTGCAAACGCCAATTAAGAGGACAGAGGAAGGCACAGCAATTATAGGAATACTGCAAGACCCCAATGTTTGGCTTGGCTGTTTGCTGCTCGTCGCTGCCTCCACCCTGCAGACAAATACCGGGGTGGCTGTTGAGGAGCAGAGCAGAAGCAGGCTTGGATGTTCAGGGCTCATTAAAAGGAAGCAGTGTTTACCTCGGTCGCAGCTCCTGTGCTCCCATCTGCCTGGGGGCTCCTTTCCCCCTCCACCTTCCCCAGCAGCAGCCCTGACCGCTCTGTGCCCCCCTGGGAAGGCTCACTTGAGGAACCAACTCAGGAAAACCTCCTGGCAGAGTGTTTTGTGCCGTTTGGCACCTTTGCCCACGTTGTTGGCAGAGTCAAATGTTTGCCTGGTGTTGCTGGGGATGGGCTCGGTGCTGCAGCGCAGAATCCTGGAATGGTTTGGGCTGGAAAAGACCTTAAAGCTCATCCCATGCCATGGGCAGGGACACCTTCCACTGTCCCAGGGTGCTCCAAGCCCCGTCCAACCCAGCCTTGGGCACTTCCAGGGATCCAGGGGCAGCCACAGCTTCTCTGGGCACCCTGTGCCAGGGCCTCCCCACCCTCCTTCAGAGGGAACAATTCCTTCCCAATATCCCATCCATCCCTGCCCTCTGGGATAATAACCCTCTGGCGTTATTATTTTATTTGGGTTAGGGTTAGGAAGCCATTCCCCCTTGTTCTGGGTCTCCATCCCTTGTCCAGAGTCTCTTTCCATGTTTCCTGTCATCTCCTTCAGTCCCTGCAAGGCCACAATGAGGTCACTCCAAAGCTTCTCCTCTCCAGGCTGAACAATCCCAGCTCTCCCAGCCTTTCCTCCCAGCAGAGCTGCTCCATCCCTCTGCTCATCCTGGTGCCTCCTCTGGGCTCTCTCCAGCAGCTCCAGGTCCTTCCAGCAGAGCAGAGCAGAGCTGAGGAGCAAAGCTCTGCAGGTTTTGGTTTCTTTTTTCAGGAGGAGAAATTGGGATCTGTCAACAGTCTGAGCTGAACCTTTCTTGTCATTAAAGACAAACGAGAGGCTCACCCCTAAATTAGGGGTACAAGCATGTTTTGGATCGCAGACTGATTTGGGTTGGAAAGGACCCATCCAGTCCCAGAAAAGGCTGCTAAAACTTGTAGAACTCTCAGACTTTTCCCCCATGGACTGAAAGCATTTTATTCTATCTTAAATGATGCAATGAACATGTTGTGGAGACACAGATCAGGCTTTTTTTTTTTTCACTCAGGTGGTTTAAAAGAAAGGATCCAGTGAAGAAAAATGTCAGGTTAACTGCCAGACATAATTGCATTGTGGCAGAGAAAAGAGCTGTAACAAGCCCCTGAATTCGAGGCCACCATTTCTGATGTCCAAAACACCTGGAACTGTTTTAATTGAGTGTAAAGTTTTATTCAGCTTCTAAGAGCTCTCATTTTCGGAAAACTTCCTTTAGCGGGGAACGCAAGACTGAGATATTTCCAGCTTATCCAGCGGAGATGGGGATTTGTGTGCTGTTCAAGGACAGCTCTTTCACTGCAGTGAAAGTAGATAAAATCCAGCTGGTACCACCAATAATAGCAATTTGTTAATTTGAGAGACAGGCCTATCTCTCTGCTTCTTTAATGACCTGTGCTGCTTAAATCCAGCGAGGGCAATGAGCAAAAGGGGCACATTCTGTGTGTGTCTCCCATCTCTGCTTTCGGGCTGCAGTTCCCCAGCTGCTGTCCCGACATGGAGAATCACGAAATATCCCGACTGGGAAGGGACCCACACTGTCAAAGGTATCAGCAAAACCAAGCTTTAATATTAATTTGCAAAAGCACAGCCAAGTTGGGTGGCAGGGTTTGCTCTGCTCCTTCCTGTGTGGATAATTTGGATGAAGTAAAATCAAATTAGAGTCGAGTTAGCGTGGTGGATACAGAGCTCAAAGGGTGAGGGGAGATGGCCTCAGGCTGTGCCAGGAGAGGCTCAGGATGGACACCAGCAGGAATTCCTTCCTGGAAAGGGTGGTCAGGCCATGGCACGGGCTGCCCAGGGAGTGATGGGGTCACAGTCCCCGGAGACATTCAAAAAATGAGTAAATGTGGCACTCAGTGCTCTGGGCATGCTGGGATTTGGTCAAAAGTTGGACTTGGTGATCTTGGAGGGCTTTTCCCACCTCAGTGAGTCTGGGATTTTATGAGCTTTTCTTCACACTGAATTTGACCTGTGTGTGGATTGCAGCACTTACTGGAGCGACATCCAGAGTTTCTCTCCCAGGAATCTACCAGATTATTTCACTTCTGAGGAGGTTTCTTGGTGATACTGAAAGCCCCAGTGTCCTTTACTGTGATTTACTTCTATTGTTGAACGTTTTGAGTTTAAAGTCACAGAATCCCAGGATGGCTGAGGCTGAAGGGAGCTCAGCGGGCACCTGGTGCCAGCTCCCTGCTCCAGCAGGGCCATCCCAGAGCACAGGGCACAGCACTGTGTGCACACAGCTCTGGAACAGCCCCAGGGAGGAGAGCCCAGAGGCTCTGGGGACAATCTGCTCAGGGCTGGGCACTGCCCAGGGCAGAAGCTCTGCCTCCTGTGCAGGGGAATTGCTGCCATCAGCCCCTGCCCGTTGCTCGGTGTTGGCTTGGCTGGTTAAAGTTGCCACACAGCGATGCCTGTTTGTATTTGAGTGTTTTGTGAGCATCCTTTGCCATCTGAATGAATTCTGTCGATGTTTCAGTTCTGTAGCTTACTTAAAGCTCTCAGTGATGCCTGTACCCTATTTGAATTTTGTTTTCCATCACAAAACCAAGCATTTCTGCTAATCTGGGCCCGGAGCACTGCGGGGGAGATGGGAGCCCGTTGGTGTTCTGTGCAAAAGTTGGACCAAGGAACATTGCTCTGTTTAAAAATTCCCTCACGCTCCCCTGGCCTCGAATGCTAATCAGGACCCAAGATGAGAGGAGATAATGTTCCTGCCTGGGCTCGGGAATTTGCTGTAGGGAAGGAGGAAAACAGCGGCGTGGAAAATTGCACAGTGGCGGTGAGGGCTGAGTGTTCCTCACTCTGCACTTAGCACATGCTGAACGCAGATTTTAGGGCTGTTGCACGCCCTCAGCCTCAGCTTTGGTGTAAATACAAACCTTCCTCTGGAAGGAACCATTTCAGGGCATTTCCCCCGCCGCTTTGTGTTACAGAAGCGTTTTCAGAATGCCAGGGAAAATAAAGATAAGGATTCTGAAAGGAGATTGGGCAGGAAAGGGAGAGCAGAAAATCCACATGGATGATGTGAGAGAGGGGAGGGAACCAACTTGTTTTTACAGAGTAAATCATGGAGTCATAGAATCATTAGGGTTGGAAAAGACCTTTAAAATCCAATTATCAACCAGCGCCGTGTTCACCACTGACCACGTCCCCGGGTGCCACATCCACACGTTTTGGGAACACTTCCAGGCATGGGGCCTCCACCACTGCCCTGGGCAGAAATCTCCAGGTTTCCCTGTTTCCAGCACTGCCCTGGGCAGAAATTCTCCAGGTTTCCCTGTTTCCAGCACTGCCCTGGGCAGAAATTCTCCAGGTTTCCCTGTTTCCAGCACTGCCCTGGGCAGAAATTCTCCAGGTTTCCCTGTTTCCAGCACTGCCCTGGGCAGAAATTCTCCAGGTTTCCCTGTTTCCAGCACTGCCCTGGGCAGAAATTCTCCAGGTTTCCCTGTTTCCAGCACTGCCCTGGGCAGAAATTCTCCAGGTTTCCCTGTTTCCAGCACTGCCCTGGGCAGTAATTCTCCAGGTTTCCCTGTTTCCAGCACTGCCCTGGGCAGAAATCTCCAGGTTTCAGTGTTTCCACCACTGCCCTGGGCAGAAATCTCCAGGTTTCCCTGTTTCCAGCACTGCCCTGGGCAGAAATCTTCAAGTTTCCCTGTTTCCAGCACTGCCCTGGGCAGAAATCTCCAGGTTTCAGGAAGAGCCTTTGGACAAGGCTTTCCAGGCATGGCTTGGAGTGCTCCCTCCAAGTTTGCCTAATTAAAGACTGAACCAGCGAGTTTGCTTTTGCTGTGCTGGGTGTTGGTGCCCTTTGTATTTATTCAGTTCATATTGTCTAAGGCCAGGGCCCATCCTGCAGTCTCGTTCCTCTCTTCTGTCCCCGTTTTGGTGAAGGAAAGGATGCCTGGCACTACATTTTATTCCTTGCTGTTTTCCAAGTGTTGGACAGTGCCGATGTTCCTACTAGAACAATTTTGGTTGGGGCAAACCCCCTTTTTTCCTCCCCCTCCATCCGTAGCAGCATTCCTGGCCATGCCCCTGAGCTGGGACAGAGCTGAGGGGCTGATTTTAAGTCCAGAGTGCAAAACCTTTTTTGGGGGGCTCAGGCACAGCTCCTGCTGAGTCCAAACCCCAGAGGGTGACGCTGGAATTTCAGAGGGTGAGCTCCAGTGGCACTCAAGGAGCTCTGTGACACCAGGCACGGGTCGCAGGTGGGAGTGTCCAGGGGGGCCGATTCCCATGGAAAAGGGGTGAGGGATGAGTTAGGGCCCAGCAGGGATATTCTTGCCTGGGTTTGGAGTCTCCCTGGCTGGCTTCAGGAGAGCTGTGCTGTGTGCCTGGGGTTAGAGACCTCCTCAGTATTCATCTGGATTCCTTTTCCCAAGCATTCCCCTCCAGGAGCTGAGGTTTAAATCCCCAGGTGTGTGTACTTGTGCAGTGTGATTGCTGAGATAAGAGTATACAAGGGGAAGAAAACCTCAGCTACATCACTGATAGGGTTTTTCTAGCCTTTAACTCGTCCCATTCGGCCAGAATTTGCTTTGAGTTATCAAGCAAAGCATTTCAGGCTGTAATTGTAGGGATCAGGGGGGGAGGTTTTTTCTGGAGTCAGGGCAGTGGAGATGAGTGGAGGAGCTTTTACATTCCTGGAGAGGCTGCGGCTCCTGAGCTCCCCTGAACATCAGCTGTGGATTCATATTTGTGGAATTTTCTGCATTTTCGGTGTCCCTCAAAGCTGAATCCCCGGGATGGGAGGGGACAGGGCATTCACAGGGTCCTTCCAAAGCAGGAAGACGATTTTTGCTTCTTGGCTGTGCTGCTCTGTGGAAGTTCTCCAGAGCAGCCTCCTGGCACAGGTGTTTTTTAGTGGATTTTAGTGACACTAAGTTGGATTTAATCTGGAAAAATGCTGAATGGAACCAGGAGATGAACCAGTGACACCTTGTCCTTAAACCTTGGGGAATACTTATATATATATATATTTATCAAAGTCCATAAGCCCCTTCAAAGGAATTCTTCTGTGCTCTTCCCTGGGCAGAGTGGGTTTCCTTTGGTTTTGGCTCCCTGCTGAAGGAGGGGGTGCTTTGGTTGCTCCATCAGGAGTGCTGGTGGCACTGGGAGATGGGAGAATGCTGCTTTCACTGCGGGATGGTGAGGGATACACCTGGTGAGGGATACACCTGGTGAGGGATGCTGAGTTTGGGATGATGGGGAATACACCTGGTGAGGGATACAGCTGGTGTGGGATGATGGGGAATGCACCTGGTGAGGGATACAGCTGGTGTGGGATGGTGGGGAATACACCTAGTGAGGGATGTTGAGGTGAGGAATGCACCTGGTGGGGAATGTTGAGTGCGAGATGGTGAAGAATACACCTGGTGGAGGATGTTGAGTGTGGGATGATGTGGAATACACCTGGTGAGGGATGCTGAGGTGTGGGATAGTGGGGAATACACCTGGTGAGGGATGTTGAGGTGTAGGATGGTGGGGAATACACCTGGTGAGGGATGTTGAGTGTGGGATGATGGGGAATACACCTGGTGAGGGATGTTGAGGTGAGGAACACACCTGGTGAGGGATGCTGAGGTGTGGGATGGTGGGGAATACACCTGGTAGGGAATGTTGAGTTTGGGATGATGGGGAATGCACCTGGTGAGGGATTTTGAGGTGTGGGATAGTGGAGAATACACCTGGTGGGGGATGCTGAGTTGTGGGATGGTGGGGAATACACCTGGTGAGGGATACACCTGGTGGGGAATGTTGAGTGTGGGATGATGGGGAATACACCTGATAGGGAATGTTGAGGTGTAGGATGAAGTGGAATACACCTGGTGGGGGATGTTGAGGTGTAGGATGGTAGGGAATACACCTGGTGAGGGATGCTGAGTTGGGGATGATGGGGAAGACACCTGGTGAGGGATACACCGGGTGGGGAATGTTGATGGTGGGATGATGGGGAATACCCCTGATGGGGAATGTTGAGGGGTAGGATGATGGGGAATACACCGGGGGAGGGATGCTGAGTTTGGGATGGTGAGGAACACACCTGGTGGGGGATGTTGAAGTGAGGAATACACCTGGTGGGGAATGTTGAGTGTGGGATGATGGGGAATACACCTGGTGAGGGATTTTGAGGTGTAGGATGGTAGGGAATACACCTGGTGAGGGGAATGTTGAGGAGCAAACACCTCTCCTGTGTTCTGGGGAAGCCACCTTCAGCACTGGGAGGAAGGAAAAGTTCATTTAAAATATGTTTTTTGGGTTTTTTTCCTGCTGTCTGGGAATTGCTTTCTTTTTGCGTGGGCTCATAAAATGAGAGTTCATTACCACGGGCTCACAAAATAAAAATTCATTGGGTAGTGATGCTGTTATAAAACATTTTATTTTCATCTTTTGCTTTGTTTGGCTTCATCTTCGGAGAGAAGCGAGCGGGTGCTGCTCCTCTGGCCCTGCAGTCCCCGTGTTGTGGTGTGGTTTTCTCACTCCCCCACACCGCTCTGCTGCCCACCCACTCTGAAAACACGGAATGGATTGTTTCCAACATTTTAAATTTTGTGCAGACTTCAAGGATCCAAAGGATCTGCTTCCAGTCTGAAGGGATCCACAGGGAAGCTGGGGAAGGGTTCTGAGTCAGGAACTGGAGTGACAGGATAAGAATGGCTTCAAACAGAAAGAGGGGAGATTTAGGTTGGGTATTGGGAAGGAATTGTTCCCTGGGAGGGAGGGGAGGCCCTGGCACAGGGTGCCCAGAGAAGCTGTGGCTGCCCCTGGCTCCCTGGAAGTGCCCAAGGCCAGGCTGGATGGGGCTTGAAGCACCGGGGACAGTGGAAGGTGTCCCTGCCCATGGCAGGGGTGGCATCGGATGGGCTTTAAGGTCCCTTCCCAAACCGCTCTGGGATTCCAAGATTTTCCCTGCTGGATGTGAGGTACTCACACGATGATTTCAAACACAAAGGAGGTTTAAGCTGTGCCCGTGAAGCATTTTGTGGGTATTTGGAGGGAACATAACTTGGCATCTGGTGTAACTTTGCACCCACCCACCTGCTTGAGCACAGACAGGCTGGGGGATGGCAGGGATTTCGTCTGGAGTCTCTGCCTCGCTTTTTCCAAAAATATTCGCTTGCTTTGGCCTCTCCGTGGTGCAGAGTTGCATCTTTGCTGGTGGCTGCTTTCCTTACACACGGCGGGGTTTGTGTGCTCCCGTCCCTCGCTGAGCTGGGCAACCTCCGTGTCCATTCCTCTCCTGCAGAGATTCTTCTGTTGTTCATAAATCCTGCTCAGGGATTTAATTTGGTGAAGCTGCACCTCGAGGGCTGTGTCCAGTTCTGGGGCCTCCCGGCCAGAGAGCCCTGGAGGGGCTGGAGCGTGTCCAGGGAAGGGAACGGAGCTGGGGAAGGGGCTGGAGCCCCAGGAGCGGCTGAGGGAGCTGGGGAAGGGACTCAGCCTGGAGCAAAGGAGGCTCAGGGGGGACCTTCTGGCTCTGCACAACTCCCTGACAGGCGGGGGCAGCCAGGGGGGGTCGGGCTCTGCTCCCAGGGAACAGGGACAGGACCAGGGGAAACGGCCTCAAGCTGGGCCAGGGGAGGCTCAGCTTGGACATCAGCAGGAATTTCTCCATAGAAAGGGTGCTCAGGCCTTGGCAGGGGGTGCCCAGGGAGCTTTGGAGTCCCCATCCCTGGAGGTGTCCAGGGAAGGCCTGGAGGTGGCACGCAGTGCTCTGGGCTGGGGACAAGGTGGGCATCGGGCACAGCCTGGACTCCATGGGCTGGGCGGGCTTTTCCAGCCTCAGGGATCCCGGGATTCTGTCAGTCCTGTGGCTGTGCTGTGTGGGAAGTCTGTGGGGAAGTTCCCCTGTGCACATCCATCCACACCGAGCACAGCCCTGGCTTTGGGATGTTTATTCCACCTGTATTAAATCCATTTATTCCCCAAGGAAGCGAACTAAGGCTGTACTTAGGCATGGAAAAATATCCAAACGTGCATCCCCAGGGAGGCTGGAATCACATCAGCTGCCTCTGCAGTGAGCAGGAGCTCAGAGAGAAATTCAGCACTTCTGGGGGGCACTTTGGCTGCCTGGTGCCAAGCAGCAGCACAACAATGGATGTTCGGGGCAGATTAAAGAGGGAAAAAAAAATTAAGCTCTTTATGTGAACTAGGGGAAGTATTTATTCCATGGAAATCCAGAGCAAGCCTTCAGAAATGTTGATTTCTCAGTTTTGAATAGGAACAAGAGGTTTTCCATTATTGGTGAAAACAAAACAAAACCCTCCAGTCAAAAGTTGATTTTTTTGGAATAATGCAATGTGTGATCATTCCTGCAGCTTTGTACTTATGTTGTGTAGTGTTTTTGGGGTTTTTTTAAGCCCTCAAAACAAGGCAGTGTTTTCACAGCTTTGTTGGCCTCCCAGGCAAACCTTCAGGTCTGATCAGCTTGTATTCGCCCCAGCTCTGTGGGGGGAGGCAAACCCTGTGTTGCTTCTGACAACTCTCCTTTTTCTCTATGGAAATGATTCTCTAACACAACACAAAAAGGCTGAATTTTTCAAAAAGCTGCTAAGAAAGGAGCTGGATCACTTGAGCAGTGGCTGGGGCAGGAGTTTTGGTGCTTAATTTCTATTTTCTCTGGGCGTGCAGTGAGCTCTGTGCCCTCGGGGTTCCTGGTCAGAGGTGTGAAGTGGTTTGTGGCTGTACACGGCTTCTCCTTGCACATCCTGGAGCCCTTTTCCCACCAGGACTGTTGAAACCATGTGGATTTCTGGTTTGGAATCATTTTGCAGCCCAAGGCATCTGCTCTGCTTGAAGAAGGTTAACCTACAAAGGATTAGAGACAAAGGTCAAATATAGATTAATTTTCCCCAGATTCTGGAGGAAGAAAGTAATTTTCCTCTCCTTTTCTCCCTGGAGGAGAGTGGAGACCAAATTGCATCAGGGAGGAGCTGCTTGCTTTGCTCTGGCTCCGGGGAGAGCAGGGTCCTGCTGAAGGCAGAGGGTTTTCCTCGGCCCTGAGCTCCGGGGTTGGGGCTGTGGGGACGCTCTGGTCCCTCTTGGGGCCATCCCGAGTGTCCCTACAGTCCCTGCTGGCTCAGCCTCCATCTTCCTCCTCCAGGGCTCACAGAATTCCAGAATGTGGTTTGGGAAGGGATCTTAAAGAGGATCTGTCAGCACCCCCTGCCCTGGGCAGGGACACCTTCCACTATCCCAGGCTGCTCCAAGCCCCAAAGTCCAGCCTGGCCTTGGGCACTTCCAGGGATCCAGGGGCAGCCACAGCTTCTCTGGGCACCCTGTGCCAGGGACAATTCCTTCCCAATATCCCATCTATCCCTGCCCTCTGGCAGTGGGCAGCCATTCCCTGTGTCCTGGCACTCCATTCCTTGTCCAAAATCTCTCTCCATGTTTCTCGTAGCGCCTGGAAGACCACAATTGGGTCACCCCAAAGCTTCTCCTCTCCAGGCTGAACAATCCCAGCTCTCCCAGCCTTTCCTCCCAGCAGAGCTGCTCCATCCCTCTGATCACCTTGGCCAAACGTGATCCTTTAAATCCCAGAAATCAGAGGTGAGATGCTTTGCTCCATCCTTGCTGCCCAGAAGAGACATTTCCTCGTGACGTTTAATCTGCAGAAGCGTCCATCTGCTGAAGTGCTCTGTCCTGTGCCCAGCGGTGTGTTCCTGCTGCGGTCCCTGTGCTCGAGGAGCTGCCCATGTCCCAGCGTGTGTCTGTGCCCGTGATTATCCCGCAGTCCTTGGGCAGGAGCTGTTCCCAGCCCCCTGGATCGGGAGCACGAGGCACTGAGACAGCTGAAGGGACACGCTCCATTAGCAGCTGAGATTTGCTGAGCCCTCCTAAATGGTTTTCTAAAGAGTTTTCATTTCACTGTTTTGTTTTCGTCAGCAAAAGGACGCAGCGAGAAAAATCTTTCCCGTCGGCATTTCCCACTGGTTTGTCTCTGCTCAGCTGGGCAGGGGTTGGGAAAGGGCCCTCAGAGCACAACAAGGCTCTGTTTTGGCTGCAGGGAAGCCCCTGGCAAGTTCCAACACCAGCCCGAGGAAGGCTCGCGTTGGGTTGGGGCCCTCAGCACCAGAAAGATGCGGATCTGTTGGAGCAGATCCACAGGAGGCCGCAAAGATTCCTGAGGGATGGAGCAGCTCTGCTGGGAGGAAAGGCTGGGACAGCTGGGATTGTTCAGCCTGGAGAGGAGAGGCTTTGGGGTGACCTCACTGTGGCCTTCCAAGGCCTGAAGGAGCTACAGGAAACATGGAGAGAGATTCTTTCCAAGGAATGGAGTGTCAGGACAAAGGGGAATGGCTTCTCACTGCCAGGGCCAATAGATGGGATATTGGGAAGGAATTGTTCCCCGGGAGGGTGGGCAGGCCCTGGCACAGGGTGCCCAGAGAAGCTGTGGCTGCCCCTGGATCCCTGGAAGTGTCCAAGGCCAGGCTGGACGGGGCTTGGCGCAGCCTGGGATGGTGGGAGATGTCAGGGGTGGGAGTGGCTGATCTTTAAATGTCCCTCCCACCCCAAGCATTCCATGATTCTGTGTTTTTATGGATGTGTGAGATGAGGTACAGACCACCTTTACTTGACAGGATCTCACAGTCCATTCCTTAGGACTAGGGGTGTCCTCCTGGCTGGAACTTCTCTGTTTGTATCTTCTTTTCACGACATCTTCCCTTCCCTAAGCATTTGGAATGTCACTGGTGGCCCAAATGTCCGGGGTTGTCCCCTCCTGTGTCTCTCCATCGTCTGGTTACATGGAGGGAGTGCATGAATCCAGCATAAAACAAGCAACAAAAGGGCCAGATTTCTGATTTCTGTTGCATAAAGTGCAGTTTCTACAAAAAAAATCCCAGTTTTTCCTCGAATTCCCCTCATTTCTCAAGCAGTCCTGAGCATGTGGGCAAGAGCACGAGGAGCCTCTTGTCCCATCACTCTTCCTCATTGCTTAGATCCACGGGGAAAAACCCAATTTTCCAGCTCTGCTGCTTTGCTTTGATTTTTCCATATTTCCAGATGGGAATATTGCATCCTTAGCTGGCGTGTGAAGGTGAGGGAAACAAACCCGGAGAGGGAAACAAACCCGGAGAGGAGCGTGAGGGGAATTCGGTGTTTTTTGCACTGTAAAAGGTTTCTGTGGCTCTGCCATGGCCTTTGGGAAGATTGAAGAAAATCCTGGAGAAATCCTGGCTTTTGTGCTGGGCATGGAGGATCCGCTGGAGGGGGGTGACATGGGGGCAGTTATCCATAGAAATCTGAGGAATTATCCCCATTTTTGTCGCTGCTTCCTGATTTTTGGGTGTTGCTTTTTCACGGGCCTAAAACGGATCCTTTTCCAAGCAAAATCACAGAATTCCTGAGGCTGGAAAAGACCTCCCAGAGTCCAACGTGTGCCTGATCCTCACCTATTTTTTGGTGGGTTTTTACAGGAATGAGCTGAATCCAGGCGGGAATTGTACACAACGAAATGCCAGGCTGCCTGAAAAATTAACCAGAAGTAATTATATATAATTTATTAATGAGTTGAATCAGCAGCAAGAAGCTCTTGAAGGATTATTTTGACCACAGGTTTGTGTAAATCCGTAACTACCCCCACAGTATCCCCAGGAAAAGCAGCTGTAATTTGGAATTACTGTAGTTATTTCTACATTAATGCAGCCGGGGAGTTATTTGATCCTTTTGACAAAGGAAAAATATGCTTGGCAAAATCATTTGGAGATGGAGACACACTGGCATTTTTTATTCTTTGGAGGTAAGTGGCTCACGCTCTTGTTTCCACCTCAGCTTTTGTTGGAGGTGCTGTGGAACGTGGAGAAAAACAACCCCCAAATCCTTTCATTTCCCGGGGCTGATTTCCTGAAGTGTTGCCGCAAAGATTTTTTTTTTCCTCTTTTCATCTCTTCTCTTAAAAACCTGAGGTAGCCAAAGCTTTTGTCATCTTCTCTGTTTGCCTGTAAATGAGAGCAGCACTGGGGTGGGTTTTTTTGGGAAATGAGTTTCTTTGTCTGCGCTCGGAAACAAAGACCCAAGGAAAGGCCAGAATTCCATCTGAGAGAGAGCCACAATAAATTTATTGTTCCACGAGCAAAAATTCCCTGTGCCTATAAATAATAAACAGCCAGAAAAGTAACAGAGCTTTCTGTCGGATCTTTAAATATCTCTAGGAAAGTCCTGGCAAGTTTTCTAATGCATTTTTCTTTTTTAAATTTAAATAAATACATTTTGCTTGCAAGCTCTGTGCCAGAACTGTACAAAAATGTGAAGGAAAACATGATCACAGCTTTCAGTTTGTTGTAGGTTCTTAGTTCCTGTGGAAAGAGGCAACAGATTCCATGGAATGTGTGCTCCATAGAGCTGAGACTTCCACGGTAACTCGTGTTTTTAATTGAATTAATGTTTAATGAAGGCTGTTAAAGCTTTTCTGGGAGTTAAAGTGGAAAAACCACGCCGATACCCACCTCGCTTTGAACTGGATGATTACAGTTGTGGGAAAGCTGAGGAATTTGAGAACATCCCTCTCTTTTTCATGAGCTGGATGGAACAGCACCAGTCAGAAGGGAATATCTCCTAAATCCTGTGGGAAGGAAGCTGATCCCGTGTGTGTCCAGCGGCAGGAAAACCCCTGGAAAGGCTGGAGCTGGCTGTTTGGAGCTGGAGATGCTCTCCCCACAATTCCCAGATGTTGTCCCAGGGAACATTTTCACTCTGGAATATTTTCATCCGAATAATTTCCGTGCCCTTATTGCAGCTGGACTGGAAAGCAGCTTTCGGAATTTGGGGTTTGTCAGCTGCATTCCTCGGAGGAGACGCTGCTGCTGTTGAACACATTGGCGTTAATTTGGCCTGAATCGAGCAAAATGTGCAAAGTTCTGGGCAACCCCTGAGGAGGATTTGGGAAGAGCCTTGCTCTTCCCACCGCTGGTTTTTCCACCCTTCAGGGGCTCCCATCCCGTGAGTCAGGCTCCCAAAAGTGCAGCTGGTTATTTAAAAGGCACTGCTTGATAATGTTAAAATTCAATTTTGGTGTAATACGGTCAGGGCCTGGAGGGACAGGACAAGGGAACGGCTTCAGGCTGGAACAGGGCAGGGCTGGGTGGGATATTGAGAAGGAATTCTTCCCTCTGAGGATGGGGAGCCCTGGGATGGATTTCCCCAGAAGCTGTGGCTGCCCCTGGATCCCTGGAAGTGCCCAAGGCCAGGCTGGAGCAGCTTGGGATGGTGGGAGGTGTCCCTGCCCTGGCACTGGATGATCTCCAAGGTCTCTTCCAACCCAAATCATTCCCTGATTCCAGGCTTTAGGTCCAATCTCGTTTTCCAAGCTCTCACAGAGGTTACTGAGTATGAACTTCCCAAATTTCCCTTCGTGTTGCACTGGGGGGTTTGGGAGTTGTATTTCTGGCTGTGCTTGAAGTGCCTTTCCTTGGAGATCTTTGCTTTTCTTCTCCTTTTCCGACCAATCCGCAGGCAAGGTTAGCTGATATTGCCTTCTTGGGACACACTTGGAGACTGTAAAAATCCTAATTTTTTGTCCCTGTGAGGTTTATTAGACACAGATGGGAAGTTTTCCTATTTTTTCAGTCATTGCTGCATTTGTTTCAAGACCATTTATTATGGATTTAATAAATAATTCAGAGCAATCAATGACGTCTTCTGCGGGAGAAGATATTTGGGATATATACTTGTTTGAATGATTTTTGGGACAGGAAGCGTCCAGGATTTAAAACACTGTAATGGTTTCTGTTGCATGGGATTCTCTGTTTAGGGAAGGGAAAGTGCAGCAAAATTTGGATTCTTCTTTTTGATTCCCTTTCTCTCAGTAATGGCTGATATGCAAAAGCAAAGCTCAAACTTCCAGGGTGGAATTCTAATTTGCTATTAAACAGGAATCGAAATCATCAAATTAAAATGCTTTTCCTTGAAAAGCAGCGTCCTGCTTATTGCTGAAATAAAAGCTTCTAATTTCTTTTCCTGACAGCAAATGCAGAGCTTTCACTTTGCTCTTCGGACCTGCAAGCCATTTCCCTGGAGCTTCTTTTTCATTTAATAACATTTCCTTCCCCCCACACTACTTTAAAAGGGGAAAAAAAAAGGGCGGGAAAACTGTCCTGGGGGAGAAATCCTGAATTTTGGAGGTGAGCTTTCCGTTTGTAATGGGATATTCCAGGGGCTGTGGGAGGGATGGAGGCAGAAGGAAGGAAACCATGGAAGCATTTTTCAAGTGAGAGTCGTCGCGAGAAGGTTTGGGGTCGATTAAACAAAATGCCGTTGTTGGTGAGCTGGCAATACACAGAGGATTTTTTTGGGTTTAATTCTGCATATTCTACAAATTTCAGGGAGTGGAAATTTCAGCCTTTTGGATAGCTCTTCACTTGGAATTAAATGGGTAATCACAGGAGTATGGCTCAGGCAGTCCACCCCTTCCTCAGATTCTCTTATCAGTTGGCTTTTTCTCTTGTTTATTTGTTGGCAGCATTCATTAAAGTGTCATTTTTCCGAGTCGCTCAGTGGTGGGAATTGAAGGATGGGAATGCATGGATGGAATGGGGCGTGCAGGGAAAAGCTGGGGAGGTGGAATCTGGTAGGAAATAACAGGGTTGGCAGAGCTTTCGCTTTTATGTTTTAGAATTCCATGCAGAAGTTTCTGCAGGAAACTAATTCCAATCTCCAGATCAGCGCTGACAGTGTGAATAACCAGCTTTTCCAGGAGAAAAGGAGATTGTTTGTTTGTTCCAAACTATTTGGGAGCAATTGCTGCACGTGACCACGACAGAAAAGAGTTTTCTTTCCACTTGTGTAAATAACAGCTTCTGAAACTTGAGTTTTCCTGGGTTTTCATGGCAGTCAATATTCCCAGGATGCCTTTTAGCTGGGCCATGTGGGGAATACCTGTGGATGCTGAAATGCTGTTAGCAGGGAAATTTTCTCTCCTTGCATTCATTCTGTGAGAACTTTTCCTTTGCTGTGTAAGCTATGTAAACAATAGATAGGGTTTTTGTAAATAGCATTCATATCTGGTATCTTCTGACCTTGTGTACATTATATTAGGAAAAAACATTTCTAAGTGGGTGTCCGAGACTTTGACCAATCACCCTAGGAGAAGTGTGAGCACTGTTCAATTGCTTTATGGAACTAGAATATATAAATGATATTGTAAATTTAATAAATAATTCATTCCTTGCTCTGGACTCCTGCCTCGCTGCATCTCTGCACCCCTGCTTAAAAACCCACAAATACCCATCAATATATGGGAATAATCTCAGAAGTGGAGTTGCTGTGTGATAGGAAAGGAAAGTGCTGCTCCCCAGCAGGAGGGGTTTGGCATCTCCCCTTATTAAAAACAACACATAATAAATGTTTCCCAGGATGAATCAAAAAGTGTGTGGAACCTATGGATAGTCCGAGTGTACCACGTTATCCCAACCCCATCATTTCCCAGCAAAACACGGCAAGAAGCACAAATCGAAATCTCTCTTGTGGGCTCTTTCTCCCTGTGTTCAAGCTCTGTTTGATGGGGATTAGGGGAAGGTTGCCTGTCCTCAAGAAATCATTTGCCAGGGGCACAAACACTCCGAGAAACCCTGAATTTGCCTCTCTGCATGAGAGGTGAGATCTTGTGTAAGCCACAGTTTCACTTGTTCTGTTTTCCCCTTTGCTCAAATGTGGAGGAGTTAATTGGAAGTGGGAAGTTTTGCTGAGAGCTAAAACATGATTGGGTTCTCGATGATGATTTTTTCTCCCCTCTCTCCGTTTTGCTGTCGAACAGCCCTTTCTGCTTTGGCACACTCCTGTTAGGTGGCTTTCAAAGACGCCTTTTCCTCCTTCATTTGCTCGGGAATCGTCTTCCTCGGCTCCTGAGGTGCCTGGGATTGATTTTGAGCAGCCTGGGATTATTGGTGTTGGATTATTCCCACTGTGTTCTCCTGACATTCCTCTTGCTTTTTCCGTCCGGTTGTGTGGTGGAAAACGGGATTAACCCCAAATATTCTCCTTTGCATTAAACCCCATGAGGGCTGTGCAGAGATCCGCCTGGGGAGCTGGATATGCACTGGAATTCTTCCTTTAGCTGGGCCAGCAAGGTGGGAAGCACGGGCTGAGCCCGTGCCTGATTTTCTTTGGGAATTCTTGATGGCATCACTTGACAGCAGAGATGAAAGCTTTGCAGGTAGGAACACGTAGCAACTGCTCCCAGATTGTTTGACACCACCGCAGCACTGCTGGGAATTTCAGTCCAAGTGTGTTCCTTGTCAAAAGCCTCCTTTTTTATTTTATTTATTTTTTTTTTCCCACTGAGGAGCACGAGGATGCTTGGTTTATTGAAAAACAGGAATGTAAAATAAGAATATAAAATTCTTTCTGGAAGGTAAAGCTGCAGAGCAGAACCCCATGCTGGTTTTACACAACGGAACTGTTCTGCTGGGATGGAAATCAGGACTGACCTTTGGTTTCAGTTCAGGGAGTGCACTGAAAACTGGGGGGCAGCTCCTGCCCAGTTTGCCCAGTTAGAGAGAAATCCCCAATCCCATTGAGAGCTGGAAATACGCTGGGAATACCTCTGGGCTTTTTGTTCATGGGAGCAATGGAGCATGTAAGAATTTATCTGATTTCCACCTCCGAAATGTCACTTGCACAGCAAAGCCCGGGATGTTCAGCCAAAGGAAGCTGGAATTTTGTTTTATTTGCAGGGTGACAGCCACTGTCCCTGCAGCTACAGTCAGTGCAGCTGCTTTGTCTTGCACAACCTCCACCTCCACATGAAGAACTTTTCCGTGAGCCCTGGAAAGGCTGCCCGGGGAGGGCGTGGAGTCTCTCTCTCTCTCTCTCTCTCTCTCTGGATTCATTCCAAGCCCACCTGGAAGTGCTCCTGTGTCACCTGCTCCAGGTGACCCTGCCTGGGCAGGAGCTTGGGCTGGATCATCTCCAGAGGTCTCTTCAGCCCCAGCTCTCCTGTGATTCTGGGGAATTAAGCATAGATGAAGCCACGTTCCTTTTAAAACGAGGGAAATCCGGCTGTCTAAGGTGGCCATTTCATAAGATCCAGGTCTTTAATCCCGTGATGATTCCCAGTGTTTCCAGTCCTGCAGCTTGGCCTCAGTACGAGACCTTTGCCCTCAGTTCCTGCTGATGAATTTCCTTATCACAGACTCAAGGAAAAGAAACCCCACACTTTCATTTCCTGCTTCTTTGGCAACTGTTGATGCAAACCATGTGGTTTTTTGCCATGAGGAGCCAGCAGAACAATTTTTTCCTTCCTTTGCTGTGGAAATACTGTTTTTTCCCCAAGATGTCTGGTGTGGCTCTCACTGCAGCAGCACCCGGGGATGTGAAAGGGGTTTTGGTTGCGGATCCTACAATGACTGCACTGTTCAAACCTGCTCTGGCTGCTGAATCCAGGCCTTGCTCAGGAAAGGCTGCAGCAGCCTCCTGGAGAGCCTGAATCAAACCCTTTGTGCTTGACTGTGAAATAAGCAGAGCAAATTTCAGAAATGCCCTTTAGCCCTGCATGTTTTTGTTCTAAAGTTGATTTAGGTGTATACATAGCATAGACCAAATCATTCATTTGCCAATAAAAACCCCGTAAACCAGCCCTGTTGGAAAGCGTTCCTGGTTGTGTGAGTGTCTCAGTGTAGGTGGAAAGAAGTCTGGACTTAAATATGTAATTATTTCAAGAAGGAGAGATGATTATTTCTGGCAAGAGGTAAATAAGGGCTTTGTTATTTCAAGGTATCTTTCTTTGGAGGAAATAAAAGCATTGGTTTTAGGCGCTTTGGGGTAAAGGCAGTGATGGATTTTGTTGGAAATGTGTGGGTTTGTAACAGCACCAATCCCAGACTGATTTGGGTTGAGAGGGACCTCAAAGCCCATCCAGTGCCACCCCTGCCATGGGCAGGGACACCTTCCACTGTCCCAGGCTGCTCCAAGCCCTGTCCAACGTGGCCTTGGGCGCTGCCAGGGATCCAGGGGCAGCCACAGCTTCTCTGGGAATTCCATTCCAGCCCCTCCCCACTCTCCCAGGCAACAATTCCTTCCCAAAATCCCATCTATCCCTGCCTTCTGGGAAGTGGGAAGCCATTCCCCCTTGTCCTGTCCCTCCATCCCTTGTCCCAAGTCCCTTTCCATCGTCCCTTTCTCCTTCAGGCACTGGAAAGCCACAACCAGGTCACCCAAAGCGAGGAATGCATTGTGTGAAGTGGGGGTGTTGCAGAGAGGCTTATTTTCTCTTTTCTTTTTCTCTGAGAGGCCTCGGGGTGCTTGGGAGCGTGCTGTGTTTGCTGGGAAGAAACCCGGGGCTTCTGAAAGTGTGTGGGTCTGGCCAGGAAACCCTCGGAAGCTGCACTGCTGGTGAAAGGGAGTGTTAGGCAGCTATTTCCCTGAAGTGTGAACTTCATTTGCCTGAAGTGCTCTTTTTTCCCTCTCTGCCGGAGTTGCTGCTGGAAATGTTCATTATCTGAGGCAGTGTGAGGTGTTTGAAGCTGCGGTGTCCCTGCTCTCCGGTGTCCAGACACCTTTTAGGTCCATTCATTCTCTTAGAGGCTCCATTTCCACGTGGACAGCTCTGCTGGGAAGTGTCTGCAGACCACACCTCATTTGTTGGTCTAAATTGCTTATATTTTAACCAGGATCAACAGTTCTGAGGGCTGGGGATCCCTTCGCTTCTCTTCTGAAGGCACTGGGAGTGTTCCTGCTGTGTCCTGCTGCTGCAGTTCCTCAGGGATGGAGCCATCCGTGCTCCTGGGGGCTCTGGAGGTAAATCTCACACAGCTCTCCAAAAGGAATAAAATAAAGTAATAAAACCAAAAAAATCTTGTCTCCTCAGCTGCACCAGCATCTTCCTGCAGTGTTTTAGGAACAAAAGGGTGCTAACACTTCCCACGGCTTTGATCCCGCTTTCCCCACTCCCTGGTGGAGATGGAAACCAAAGAACTCACGGGGTTTGGCCCCAGTTTTGGGCTCTGCCACAGACACTTTAGGGGTGTGGGATTGTTAATTTGGGTGGTTTTTTGGGAGCTGCATCAGTTTGGCACAGAAGGTCATCTCCTGGCAATGTGTTTGAATCACTTCACAGTATCCCGGGATAGCATATTTGGAGGCAGCTTTCCAAATGTTCAGGATCAGAAGGATGCTGATCTGTTTTTTCTAGGAGATAATTGTTGCAAGGAAGAAAAACATTAATGCAACAAAGTACAGTTTTACTCCATCAAAATAATCGACAGAACGGACATTTTTGGGGTAATTTGGTTGTTCCGGCTGTCCTGGCTGAGGAGAAATGGAAAATTCCTGGGTGTGGATGTCCAGGAGCGGAGTGTGCAAGTGAGCTCCACAGGCTGCAGCCAGCAGTGCTGCCCCGGGAGGGCTCCTCCTGCTCTGGCCGTCTTGGGTGGGAAACTGAGGAAGCTTTAATTTCTGTCCCAAACCTTCTCCCAGCTCCTGGGGCTGCCGTGCAGGACATTTCCACAGGGAAATCTGGGAGCACTTCTGAGTCCCCAGCAGCAGGAGTGGGGTAGGAAATGCTGAACAGTTTAGCAATTTAGCAATTACCAGTTCTGAATCAGCCAAGAGATGAGAGTTAACACCATCTATATTTCAAAAAATACCAAGGGGCCCTTAATGAGGCATCAGGCTCTTCTCTCATCCTGCAAACAGCTCTTCCCAGCACTGCTGCGGCTTCCCAGCAGATTCAAAGGGAGAAATCCAATTTGCTGGGTTACAAAATGCCATCCCCTGCAAAACCAGAGAGGTTTGGAAGGCACCACCTCTGAGGTTTGTATCTGCGGAGCCATTGCTTTGCAGAGGCTGCTGTGGATAATAGATGGATAATAGATGGATAACAGATAGATCAATCAGTGGCAAAGACCAAAAAGCTGAGTTTTGGGCTGGCTGGCTTGTTTGTTGTGTTCCCAAGCATTTTGGAGGTGCTGGTTGAACCTGCTGGGTTTGAGATGTGCCTTTAATTCCCACCCAGCTTTGCAGCAACAGCCAATTCCCATTTCCTTCTCTTCCCATCCCTGCAGGCAGGGCTGGATGTGATCCTTGGGCTTGTTCCCGCAGGCAGCAGTGTTGGCTGCAGGTTTTTATGGCACTTCAGCTAAAAGCTGATGGAAAAGCACAAGGGAGAGACTCTCCCAGAGCACAAGTACCATTAAAATTGCATTTCCACTCCTGTTTGTCCTGCCCCGTTCCAGCAGGGCTGGAGAGGCATCCCCGAGCTCTGCTGGAGGCTGCAGATATCCAAACCCACTCCCATGAGGATGTGTTTAGGTGCCATCATTCTTCTCTCCTGTCACTTTGCCTCCATAATAATCTTTGTTTGTTGGACAGAACAGATGAGAGATTTTCCCTCTGGCTTGTGCAGCCGAGGAGGTTCTGCCACAGACCAAGGGCAATTTTTGGTGCACTTTGGCACCTGCCACGGGATCAAACTGGCCGGGAGGGAATCCATGATTTAATAACACAACTCATCTTTTACATTCCCATGCTTTTTCACTATTTTTTTTTTATTGTTTGTGTGGTTTCTGTGAGTTCATCTCGTTGGTTCTTTGCTAAAATATCTCCTCACTGGATGGGGACTGGGACTGACACCTGTACACCAAATCCAGCAGGGTTGTAGGCAGGTTTTGCCCCTTAGTCATAATTAATTTCATGTTCAGTCAGAATTAAAGTGGAATTTTATAAAGCCTTTGGATGAAGGCTGGAGTGTTTGCGTCCTCTCGCTGGCATTGTGGTGAAATAATGATTGGAAACAGGTAAATCCCCCTTGGTAAATAGAATAAAACATGATCCATCACCTTTCATTCACCTGCTCATGCACACATGGGCTTCAAATCAAAATCCTTTGTATTTGCGATTGCTTCCAGCAGTGATACGGAAATTTTGGAGGAAACCCAGCAAACTGTGATTATTTCAAAGCAAATTTCTGTATTTCTGCAGTTGTTGCTCTCACCGGATTGAGTCTGAAAACATCTCAAGCTTTTAAATCCATGGAGTGCCCAGGATGAGGCTTTGCATGAACCTGCTTGAGTCTTCATTGACTCAAACCCCGCGCATTGATATTCCTGGAAAAAGGAGGAGCACTCCAGGAACAAAGCCTCGTGATTTTTGGGAATGTTTTCCCCTTAAAATATCTGAGAGCCCCAAAGGTGAATTGCCTAACCCCACCTCCCAAAGAAGGGGGAAGCTGAGGGGTTCTTCACCAGCTTGCTGGAACAAGCACCGGGCAAAACACTCAGAATTTACTGCACAAAGTTCAGGGGAAGAGAGGAGTGTTTGTTCTGAGCCCTGGAAAAAGCTGGGGAAGGCTCTGTGTGTCCATGGGGAGGGCAGGCACAGCTCTGCCTGAGGAGCTGCTGGAGGAAGTTAAAGGGGAGACGCCTGCAAAGATCTGCAGAGGGGTGGTTGGGCGGTGCTGAGCTTCTGTGCCGGTATTTAATGCAAAAATAGGATGAAAATAATCACCAGAGCCGACTTCTCCACACACTTTTGGATGGTTTTTCCTTCCATTTCACTCCTGAAAGCATTTCTGTGAGGGTTTTATGTATTGCAGAATGACAGATCCTGTTTGGATTTACTATTTAGTGCATGGTTAAATTAATAGAAGCCCGGTGACACAAGTTAATTACATTTTAAACCATTATTAATGTCCTCTAAAGAGAAACATCTCCTTTGCATTAAATTCTGCTGCTAAACTGGTCCTCGGCTGGTGGAGATGGGCTCCTCCAGGAAGCCCAGCCATGGGTTTGGGATGCTTTAAATTGGAATTTTGTTGTTTCCTGTTGTTTTCCTTCCATTAACATTCAGTGGGTGTTTTGACTGCTCAGCTTTTAGCAGCCAAGGGAATTTTTGCCATGATCTGCTGGGACAGGATTTTTTCCTTCACATTTCCACCACTGGGTTTTCTTTTAAGAAGACTTTGTTACCATCAGCATGTGATAAATGAGATAAGGAAGCACCTGCCAGGTTTTAGCATCTTCCTCTATTTTCTGCACAGAGGTGACTGATACACTTTCCCTTTCCTTATTTTTTCCCTTCTCTGCACTGTCCTGCAGTAAATTACTGTAATCCAATTTCGGGCTGTATTGAATCACAGCCCTGTAAGGAACTGGGTAAGGCAGAGGAGGAGAGGAGTACTTTGGGTTCCAAAGCTTATAAATTCTTGGGGAAAAAAGATCGCTGAGCTCCAGTGAGGAATGGTTTTGTTGCTTTTAACAGAGTAAAACTCCCTGGAAAATCCTCCCATAAAATGGCTCGAGGGAAGGGTTATTTTCAGGGAAATAGCCTGCTTGGAGTACTTCCTCACCTGTTTTTTTCCAGGAGGAAAGAGGATTTCTCAGTGCTAAGGGAACATCTAAACTTGCCTGCTCTCCAGAGCATTGTGGCCCTCACAAATGAGCCTCGGGAATTTCCTTGCTGCTGCTGCAGTGTGTTCCTCACCTCGAGGCTTTAATATCTGCCATCTGTCACCGTGCCTCGCTCTGATTTCTCTTAAATGGGCAGAAAAAGGCAGTCACCAAAAGGATCGGTGGCTTTTATTGTTATTAATCACATCCGTGGCGTCCAAAACAGCGCAGGAGCTGCGCTGTGCAGAGCAGCCGATGGGAGAGCCTCGCACCGAGGCAGCAGCAGGTGGGAGAGAGAGAATATGGGACTGAGAGAAGGAATATGGGATTGAGAGAGGGAATATGGGATTGAGAGAGGGAATATGGGACTGAGACAGGGAATATGGGATTGAGAGAGGGAATATGGGACTGAGAGAAGGAATATGGGATTGAGAGAGGGAATATGGGACTGAGAGAGGGAATATAGGACTGAGAGAGGGAATATGGGACTGAGAGAGGGAATGCAGGACTGGGAGAGAGAATGTAGGGCTGAGAGAGGGAATACAGGACGGAGAGAGGGAATGCAGGACTGGGAGAGAGGATGTAGGACTGAGAGAGGGAATGGAGGACTGGGAGAGGGAATGTAGGACTGAAAGAGGGAATGTAGGGCTGAGAGAGGGAATATGGGATTGAGAGAGGGAATGCAGGACTGGGAGAGAGAATATGGGACTGAGAGACAGAATGCAGGACTGGGAGAGGGAGTGCAGGACTGAGAGAGGGAATGCAGGACTTCTTTTGTCACTTTGGGCACTGAATGATGTGTGAAGGCCACAGATTTTAGCATTGGCCTGGCCTACTCTGTCAGGAAAAGGATGGTGCAAGGCAAGGAGTCATCCCAGCTCTTGGAAGCAACACAGGACATGGTGTCCATCACCCCCCACGTGTGTGTGGGCGCGCAGCAGTCTCTCAACATCCTGGCACGTTGAACAGAGTGAGGAGAGGGTGTTTTAGATCCACTGCAAACTCTGGCCGATGGATCCGATCTAATTCCCCCGCTCCGGCCGTTTCCCAGGCAACCAGCACACGGTTCCAGCACTGAACAGCAACATACCTGCACCCTGCCCCTCCTGGAGAGGCTAAAAATACTGCAGCTAGCACCTGGGCCGTGTGAGAAATGGCGTGGCAGGAATAGTTTGTTGGGCAGATGGGCTGCTTGAGTCAGAGCCGGCGGGAGGAGGAGCAGTGGTGTCCCTGTGCCGGGAGGACGAGGGCTGGCATGTCCCCTGTGGGAGCCACAGGCCACCCAGCCCTGTCCTCGTGGGCACGAAACATTCCGCTGAGTTGTTTTCATAGCCTGCGTGTGGGATTTGTAGATATTTGGATATATTTAAGGTAAAGAGAATAATCTCAAGCAGTTGGAGGTAGAACAGATGGCGGCGGCTGCTTTCTTGGGTGGTGTTTCCTGGCACTTCCAAAATGGCCAATGCAGACCTTTGTCAGCAGCTTCTGCTCAGGGCGTTGGCACGTGGGAGAGTTGTTGCTGTTCCCACAGCTTGGAGTGGGAATGGGACGTTTCTCCATGGTTTTATTCCTCTGGCACTTGCTGTCCTGCTAGCTGAGGGAGTTTGGGGTGCCACGAGTGGGCCCAGTAGTGGCATCTCTGGTTGAGTCCCTCAGGGTGTTACTACAGCTCTTACCCATGTGGGTAGGAAAAGCCAGCTCTTGTCTTCCTCACAGAATCCCAGGATGGGTGAGGCTGAAGGGAGCTCAGCGGGCACCTGGTGCCAGCTCCCTGCTCCAGCAGGGCCATCCCAGAGCACAGGGCACAGCACTGTGTGCACACAGCTCTGGAACAGCCCCAGGGAGGAGAGCCCAGAGGCTCTGGGGACAATCTGCTCAGGGCTGGGCACTGCCCAGGGCAGAAGCTCTGCCTCCTGTGCAGGGGAATTGCTGCCATCAGCCCCTGCCCGTTGCTCTGGTGCCATTGCTGGGCCCCGCAGCAGAGCCTGGGCCCTGCTCGGAGCCCTCCCTGCACACAGGGACACCCAGGCCTGAGGGCCCCTCTCAGCTGGGGCTCCTCTCGAGCCTGAGCAGCCCCAGCTCCCTCAGCCTTTCCTGGGCACCGAGATGCTCCAGGCCCCTGCTCAGCTCCGCAGCCTCCGCCGGCCCCGCTCACTGTTGAATTGTGTTCCTGTGGTAATATCGGATGTGGGAAATAACTCCTTTGTTTTAAGGGTAACATTTCTTCTAGGAGTGAATTAAGCCTCATCTCCTGGGCAATTTATCTTTGTCACAGGGCAAGGTCCTGTCTTGACGCCCTGCCCGGGCAGGTGATGAATCATTGCAGTCCCAGCAGCCTCCCAGGGATATTGGTGCCTGTGCTCGGAGCCCTCCGCAGTGAATGGAACACTCATTTATCCCTGGATTCTGGCAGCTGGAAACCTGCGTGCCCCCTGCTCCCGCCGGCTGTGTGAGGCCACATGGAGCTAATGAAGTGACAAGGAAGGAGGACAGCTTGGCTGCAGCAGGAAATGTCCTGTGGGTCGGGTTGGTGGCAGCACGGGGAAGCCGTGAGTGCCAGACCTGTGGTGTGACAGCATGGGGACAGTGGGGACGGTGTCTGTCTGCTGCTGTGACACCTCAGGAGAGGCTGCCAACAGCAGGGCCTGGGCTGGGGGACACCTGGAAACATCGGGCTTGCGATATCAGAATCTCAGTTTGAGTTGGAAGGGATGTAAAGCCCATCCAGTGCCACCCCTGCCATGGGCAGGGACACCTTCCACTATCCCAGGCTGCTCCAAGCACCAAAGTCCAGCCTGGCCTTGGACACTTCCAGGGATCCAGGGGCAGCCACAGCTTTTCTGGGCACCCTGTGCCAGGGCCTCAGCAACCTCACAGGAAGAATTTCTTCCGTATATCTCACCTAAACCTGCCCTCCTTCAGCTTAAAGCCATTCCAGCTTGCTCCAAGCCCTGTCCTTCCTAGCCTTGGACACTTCCAGGGATAAGGAGTCTAAAACATCCCTGGGTAACTTCTTAGGAGCATTGGCTTGTCTCCCTGCCAGCTTTTCTGTTTCCCTGGAGAAGAGGCTTGCTTAGATCCACCTGGGAGGAGAAATGCTCCAGAAGGGACCCCAGAGGAAGTGGATCATGCAAGCACTTATTCCAGGAGAGGTTTTTACCTGTTTATTCCTCCTGGAGAGCTCCAGTAAAATCTGCTGAGGGTAATGGTTCCCCAGAGCACTAATGAAGGGCATCAGCGAGATTTTGGGCTCTCTAACTGCTGCCTTTTGTCTGCCTGAGCTTGTGCTTGGCAGCAGGGGCTGGATTGCCTTTAAACACACGATTGATCAACTTAAGCAGCCTCCTTGACAGCACCTTCATTATTTTTTCTCAGGCAGATAATTTTCTGTTATTAAAAAGAAGAATAACAAGTGAGTTTGGAAAACCTTTACTCATAGCTCCTCTTTCCATGAAATTCTTGTGTGGTTTTTGCCTTAACCAGCACATATTTGTGTTTGCTATGACCTGTTGGTTGGTGGTGTTTAACACCTGTATTAGCTTAGAATCCCAGAATGGTTTGGGTTGGAAGGGACCTCAAAGCCCATCCAGTGCCACCCCTGCCATGGGCAGGGACACCTTCCACTGTCCCAGGCTGCTCCAAGCCCCATCAGCCTGGCCTTGGACACTTCCAGGCCAGGCTGGAGACTCTGAGATGATCTCTGATATTTATCGGCATCTCTGATATTTATTAGCCTGTTCTCCTATGTTACTGAATGTATATTCCTTTTCCATGAATTTTCCCTGGATTTCCTATGAGGCCACTTACCAAGTTCTGGGGCTGTAGCTCCATGGGCAGGAGTGGGTGGGAAAGTGGAGGATGGAGATTCCAGCCTGGGAGGTGCTGTCTGGCCCTGAGGAGGACAGAGATCAATGGGATTGGGAGGCACCAGAGCTGGTTTCCTTCATTTCCAGAGCGGGAGAACGCTTTGTTTCCAGAGGAATTGCACATGGGAGAGGCCAGGGCTCAGTTTTGGGAGCGATGCTGGTCTGAGGCTGAGCCCTTTGCTCTCCAGGTGTGCCCATCCGTCCCTGTGGGTTTCCCAAATGCAGGAGGAGCCAGCGGTGGGAGGCAGGGCTGTGTTTGTCCCTCTGGCACAGGCCGGGGCAGGAGGAGGATCAGTCACGGTCCTGTCAGTCACGGGCAGCTGCTGTGCCCAACGGTGGCTTTTTGGAAATGCGAAGGTCCCTGGCCAGTCTCTCCTGCAGAGATTTCCCATTTCTTTCAGCCTCATCCAGTGGGGAGTTAGCCTTGGGAGAAACTGAAGTAGCAGGTGTGAGATTTGGGGAAGAGATTTGGAGGGGGGAAAATGACTGGAAGAAGGCAGGAACCAAAAGTGAAGCGAGGTGGGAACACAGGCACTGGAGTTTTGTTTGCTGACTTCAGCTTCTCCTTTTTCAGTTTTGCATTAAGGATTCACTGGCATTTCCCTCACACATCCCTGGCTGGCTCTTGCCATCCTCGCCTGTGCTGTCTGGCAGGTGCTGGGATGGTTTTTTCCTTTGGAAAGCTGCAGCCAGTGTCCCTCCAAAGCCTGTGGCTCCCTCGCAGTGTGGGATCTTGGCTCGCTCACATCCCTGAAAGCCTGGCTTGCTGGACCAGCCAGGATTGGCAGGTTTGTGTCCCCGGTGCTGAAGGACAGCTATTGTGCGTTAAAAACGCTTTTTGCAAATGCTCAGGACCCCTGCGCAAGCCGAGAACACGAACATCAGTTTCTAGGTAAATTATTTCTGCTCCCCGAGTCTTCCCAGCGGCCGTTTGGCAGGCAATTAACCTGACAATAGGATGTGGGAGAGATCTGGCACAGGGGGTGAGAATTGGACGTTGGGAAGATTTTTAAATTGCTTTTCAAACCAGCGCCTTCCCCGTTCCCTGCTCTGCAGTGGCTGTTGTCATCCAGCCAGGGGAGGGGGTGTTTGGCACCCCCCTGTCCCCAGATGGACTCTGAGGTACATCTCAGCCTTTTAAGCCCCACACTTGGAGCCAAAAAGGGTCCTGCCCAACGTGCCAGCTCTCAGGGCTCACCTGGAGAGCCCTGCCAGCTCCAGGCGGCTCTTGGGGGTTTGGATCCCTCCCAGTCTGGGAGTGTGAAGTGGTGGGTTTGGAAGAGCAGGTAGTTTGTCCTGCCCGTACCTGCTGCCATTACCTGCTGCAGGGATTTCTGGAGCAGCAGCTCCGTTATCCTTTGGACAGGTGACTCATGGATGCTGGAACACGCTCCGGGTGCTGCTGAGCCAGGGATCACCGGGAATCGGGACAGGAGCTGGGTAGAACCGTGTAGGTCTGATCGTGGAATCGTGGAATGGTTGGAGGTGGAAGGGATTTAAAGCTCATCCCATTCCACCCCTGCCATGGGCAGAGACACCTTCCACTGTCCCAGGGTACTCCAAGCTCCAAAGTCCAACCCGGCCTTGGACACTTCCAGGGATCCAGGGGCAGCCACAGCTTCTCTGGGCACCCTGTGCCAGGGCCTCCCCACCCTCCCAGGGAGCAATTCCTTCCTCGCATCTCCTCTGATGTGATCTCTTCAGTTTTCTCCCATTATCCCAAGTTTTGGGTTTTCTCTTCCCCTGTAGCATCCCTCCAGAGGAAGGGGCTGAGCAGGGAGGGGTTCGTGCCCACAGCACCCTCCGTCAGGGCTGCCTCGAGGATCTCGGGTGCGGTGTTTGTTCCTTTGTGGGCTTGTTTTGAAGCTGAGGAGCTGACAAGGTAGGCAGATCTGGGACCGGCAAACCTCTAATCTTTTTCTTACATCCAGTCAAAAATCAGAGAGGCAACTTATCCTGAGGGATTTGGGTTGGAATCCGAATGTTTTCCTTGTGAGCCCCGCAGAAATGAAAGATTTCTGACGAGGGAGGCTGGTTCCAGCCCAGCTGAAGTTCAAAGCACTGAGTGGGAGTTGTGCGAGCCCCGTGAATACAGGATCCCTGCTCGTGCTTTGACAGCTCATTTCTTATATCCTAAAGGAATGTCACCCACTTCCCAGGAACCTGTTTTGCCTAAGTTGTAACACCTGGAGTAGATGTGACAGTGAATGGCAGTGTTTTAAGAAGTTACAAATGGCTTTTTGATGTGGGCACTGGAGAGCCTGTACCAAAATGGCACAAAATTTTCTGGCATGGGCTTGGGGGAAGCTTGGAAGGGCAAATCCTGCAGCTGTGTCCATCCCTGGAAAGGTCCAAGGCCAGGCTGGACGGGGCTTGGAGCAACCTGGGATAGTGGAAGGTGTCCCTGCCCATGGCACGGGTGGAATGGGATGCACTTTAAGGTCCTTCCCAGCCAAGCCACACTCGGATTCTGGGATTTGATCAGCTTTTTGTCAGCTGGGTGGTGTGGCTGGGAAAAGGCTGTGTGATTCCCTGGGCTGTATCTGTGTGTGGCACTGGTCACATTCCACGTGCTGGAATTTTCGCTATACCAGTGACAGTAAAATGCAGTTTGGAGCTGAAGGTTTTATTTCCCTGCTCCATTTCCCTAAGCTCGAGGACAGAAACCAGCATTTTATTTCTTTCTCTTGAACCTGCCTTCTCTCCGGCCCATGACCTCATTCCTGGGTGAAGCCCATCTGTGCTTTAGTGCTTGTCCTGTGTCCAGCTTGAAATCCAAAGGTCATTCAGACACACTGGATGTCACTTCAAGCATTTTGTTTGATGGAGTCAGGTTAAAATGTTTGATTTCTCACAGCTGTATGGGGAAAAAAAGCTGAAAGATGTTGCTGCTCTTGGCTTTGGCTGAGTCTGTTGGGTTTAAGGCTTGTGGTTTTAAGCACCTGGGTCATGGCAACATTTGAAAAAGCTGCTGGGTGCTCTCCAGTAATAAAAGAAGACAGAAAATGAGTAATTTTCAGGTAATTTGGGAGCGGGTTTAATTTTCTTTTCCCTTTTTCATGTGTTTGAGGTTGGAGAGCCCATTGCTGCCCAGAGCTCTGGGTACCACTGACACAGGGTCTCTGTGAAGTGGCAGCAGCCACTGTCCCCTGAAGGCCCAGAAGTTCCTCAGCTGGCTGTAATTAGCTGTAATTAGCAGGGATAATTAATCAGGGCCGGAAAAGGGATTGTTTTTGTCTTTCTGTGTCTACCTGTTGCTTTCTAAGGCTGCGTGTTGGGTTTAAGCACAGCACTTAAAAGAGGAATAATTTAAATCTTTTGTTTGCTGAAGATGAAGAAGATAAATCAAGGAAATGCTGCTGATATGCTGAGTTAAATCAGCAGTTATTGCACTACAGAAGTCCTTGTCCTGTTTGATCGACTCATCAGTGCAATCACAAGGAATCCACTTGGAATTTTCACATTTTTGTGTTCCACTCCTCAAAACACAAGGAAGAGAGAGGTATTCCATGGGTTCCTTCCCACCAGCTTCATCACTGGTCTCATTTTCTGGTTTTTGCCCAAATACAGAGCAAATTCCTGTGGCTGGAGCTGGGATGGAGCTCCTAAAGCAGAGCTGGAGTCTCCTGAATGTTAAAAAATACTTATTTATTTTTACCCTGCAAGGGCAGCCATGCAGGTGCCCACCTTTGTTTCCCACATGCTTCCACCACTTTAAATCCAGGGGAAAACTGGGAAAACTGGAGTATGAGACAGCAGGGAAGCGGCTTGGCAGGGGGTGGAAGAGGATGGGCTTTAAGTTCCTGTCTAATCCAAACCTTTCTGGGATTCTGTGATTCAAGGAAAACTCTTGGTACTGTTAAAGGGGGGAAATGAAAGACTTCCCGGGTTTGCATCTCCAGGTGCTGTGTTGGGATGTGCTTGGCTCCAAAATCAGCAATTTTCATCAAACTGCTTGAGCTCACCTGTGCATTTCTCAGATGCCCTGAGAAGTGACAAACGGCCTTGGAGAAGGAAAAGCTGGCTGGGTTTTATTGCAGACACTGCTTTTTTTTCCTTTTCCTCACGAGGCTGTTTGTCACCAGGCAAAGGAAGAAATGGCAGGGCTTGATTTGTGGGCTCCTCTTTGCCTGGATTCCCAGCGGTTTTATTACCTCGGAAAAGCGAGAGGGTGGGGAGGGGGGTGAGAGGGTCCCTGCGTGGTGCAGGGAACGTGTCTCAGCCAGCCTGAGGCAGTTCCAGCGCTCACAAAATCCTTCAGGAAGATGAAAGATGTGTTCTTTCATTCCTGCTTGTGCCCAGAGTGCTGGTTTGGAGTCTGAAAAACAACAATTCTCTGCCAGGCCAGGCTGGACGGGGCTTGGAGCAACCTGGGACAGGGGAAGGTGTCCCCACCCATGGCAGGGGGTGGGATGAGGTGAGCTTTAAAGTCCCTACCAGCCCCAAATAATCCACGAGTCCATGGTTTTTCAGCTCTAATGGGATTAGAAGCCATGGAAATATTCTGGGAGGTTTGGCCAAGGTCTGGGTCTTCTGCTGTATTTGATTTCTTCTGTGTTTAATCCACAATTAAAAAAATCCCTGTTGCATCTGTGAATTACAGGGGACAATCAGCCTTGTCCTGCAGAGCTGCTAGCTGGAGGTTGGGATTTGTGAGTTATTATTAATGTGTAGTTAACAAAATAAAGCAGAAATACGTTGGTTTTTTTTTTTTTAAATCAAAACTTCTCTCTTTTAATCATATTTCGGAAGAAATTTAGGTCAAATAGCTTAGCTAGGAAACGATCTGGGGTGCTCCACAATGGTCTTTGGTGCTCTAAGGTGGCAAAACCTTTCATAGCTGGGGATGGAAGAAGAGATTTTGGCATTGCAGTAGACGAAATTCCTCCTCAGGCAGCAGAATAACAACGCAGCCATTAATGCGCGCTCTCCTTTAATGTATACCCTGGTATTTATTACAACATATGCTCTGCACACACAATATTTACTGAGCTGGCAGCTCCTCCAAATGGGGCTTTGGAAAACTCTCCAAACGGGAAAGCGACAAAAGCGAAAAACATCTTTTAGCTGTTGTGTTGACTCAAACACACTTGGTTGGCAAACAGAGGTAGGGTTTGCCAGGGAAAACCAGCCCAGGCTCTGCAGGTTGGTGCTTTCTGCCAGCAAAGTGCTCGTTCTGTAGAACTCGTGCTGCTGTTTTAGGGACAAGACAAAATGTTCCCTCAGCGTTCAGAACTGCTTCAAACTGATATCAGCAGGGTTTCCACACAAGCTGTGGCTGCCCCTGGATCCCTGGAAGTGCCCAAGGCCAGGTTGGATGGGCCTTGGAGCAGCCTGGGATAGTGGAAGGTGTCCCTGCCCATGGCAGGAGGTGGCACTGGATGGGCTTTGAGGTCCCTTCCAACCCAAACTATTCCGTGATTCTGTGATCCCCTTAACCCCTCTTTTTCTCTGACCTGGTTTGCTGCACTGAGAAGCATCATGGGGCTTGTCCCCAAAGCTCTGGAGATGTCTGTGGAGTATTAGAGCATCAGTGGAACCGTCAGTTTGCTGCACTGAGAAGCACCATGGGGCTTGTCCCCAAAGCTCTGGAGATGTCTGTGGAGTATCAGGGCATCAGTGGAACCTGGAGTTGTTGGAGGCTGCTGCCCCTGGCTCCTCATCGCTGCCAAGGCAGCAGTTGCTCACTTCAGTACTTCCTGTGCTTCCCACTGGCAAACCCAGCAGGAGTTCTGGCAACGGAAAAACAGTCAAATAACAAAATGTGAGGGCTCAGGAATTTGTGTTTCATCAATAATGGTGCGAAACCAACCCCCTCCAGTGAAGGGCTGCCTACAGCAGATTGCCTCATTTCCCTCTCCGGAAGGATGTGTGCAGCTCCAGCTCTGACTTTTAGGAATCTGCACACAAAATTTGGGAAAGATGAACTGGTAATTGTGGTTGTTAATGTGCCATTTAGATGTGGAGTGATTGCATCATTTCACAGCCACCCCGCCTTGGTTTTTGCTTCTCTTTTTTTCTGTCAGGGAGAGCGATTGCACAGAATTAATGTTTGGTAGAAATGGAGCTCCCCGCTTTTCTCCTTAAATTGTGATTTGTCATCAGCTGGAACGGGCAGAGCTCCTGGGGTTTGGGAATTGCTCTGTGTGAAACTTGTGTCTCCTATTGCCCCTCATACTTCCATGGGTTTTCCTTCTAGGATAACTCCTGCCTTTCAGGCTCAGTCATCGAAAATGTTCCTCGTGGTGATGTTTCCTGCGTCTGAATTTGGCAGAGCAGCTATTTTGCAAATCCCATTCTCATCCTTTCTCACTTGGTGCTGTCACAGAGGTTCAAGTCTGTTGCAGGCAGACGGTTCCCATCCTTGTGACTCAGTGGTGGGAATTACATCTCCATAAAAGTGGGGAAAAACCCTGGAGGAAAAGCTGTGCAGCTCAGTACACTGCAGCTCCTCATACCTGTCCCTCTGGCTGGGCACTTTGTGCCGTGGTTTTTTTGCTGTGGTGGTGTTCAGTCAAGAATTCGATGTTCTTGGAGGTCTTTTCGAACCTTCATGGTGATTCCCTTGGGAAAATGAGGAGCTGCCGTTGTGTGGGCAGCAGTGGAAGGGAAAGAAGGGCTCAAATGCAGCCGTGGCTCAGTGTCAGTGCTTTAGTGCTGGCACTGGGCAGGGCTCAAAGCCAAACCCTACTCCAAACTCCATCCCTGGCCCTTCTTCCCCTCCTCAGGGCCCGAATCTCCCTCGTATTTTGATGCTTTCCTGTCTCAGCAGCCCCTGTGTGTAAATGCTCCCAGACAGCAGAACCATTGCAGGGATCAATCTGGAGCCTAAACTTCCTTTTTTCCTGCTGTTCCCTGAACAGGGAAGTGCAAAGCCTGTCGGGATCTTTTCCTTAAGAGCAGCTTTTAACCAGAAGCCCCCTCAAACTGCACGAATTAGGCTTTGATTTTCACCCTCCCCCCGGTACCAGCAGTATTTTCTGTCCTGCAGTGCTGTTGCAGGGCTGTGGTGTAGGATTAGCTGGGGAACCAGTGGTTCTCTAAGTGCCAGGTGAGCTATGGCAAATCAGAGTGTGCCTAAACAGCCATGCTCCAGCTCTGAGCAGGGCTTGGGAAGTGCTGCATTAACCTCTGCGTGGTGGAGGGCAGTCTGGAGAAACAGCTCCCTGTGTAGTCATGTGCTCTTTTTTAGTTGCTGTAATTTTTCTCTGCTCCAGATAGGCTCTATGAGTCCAAAACTTTGGTTATCCTGGTTACTCACTGATTATCCAAAGAGCTTGGCTCCCAGAGTTAAAGAATTTGGCACTGGCAGTGTTTAAAATGAGAGCTGGGTGTGATTAGACCCATCAAGTTAAGAGCAGGGGCTGTGCCTAAGGCCATAGAAAGGATCCCAAGCTTCCCAATCCATCCCTCTGGCTGTATTCCTCCCAAAGTTTGTCTCGAGTGGAAGCTGCTGCACCTTCCACTATGCCAGGCTGCTCCAAGCCCCATCCAGCCTGGCCTTGGACATTTCCAGGGATCCAGGGGCAGCCTCAGCTTCTCTGGGCAACCTCCCCACCCTGGCAGGGGGAAGGATTCCTTCCCAACATTCCCAAATTTCTCCGTGTCACCTGCTGTGGGGGCTGTCCTGTGTCCTCTCTTACGCTTCTGAGCAAGGAACCCCTTGAGGTTCCCAGATGATGGGATGGCAGTGCCATATTTGTAGCTGTTCCTGTTAAACTGTGGCTGCCTGGCTGGACTTGGATCTGCCGAGTTTGTGTGGATGTGGGACAGAGTTTTCCCTGCTCAATTGCTCAGAAAAAGTAAATGTTAAGTGCTCGTGCTCAATTAAACTGGGACAACAGTTAGTGGAGCGCTGTTGAAGTTCCCAAGTCAAACACACACATATCACTGGCTTTTGGCTCTGGGTGGCCTCACCTGCAGGAAAAATCTTCTCTGCCCTGGTGCTGCCTCTGGCCAAAGCTCAAATCCAGGATTCCCGTGTCCCAGTTTGACCCAAAATTCCCCGTTGCAGGGCGGTTATAGGCTGGGATGCGAGTCCTGTGACTTCCCAGCAGGACAGCTCCCCGCCAGCACACCACGCAGGGTGGGAGAGATGGCCTGGGATAGATCCAACAGGTCCATCCAGCTCTGAGATTTCTCCTCCCCACCCAGTCCCAGCCCTCTGGGACTGCTGCTTCCATCTGCAGCTTTCCGTCATCCCACAGCCTGAGGGAGAATATCCTCAGCGGGGCTGGACAGTGCTTAGCTCCTGCTTGGCCCTGAGCAGATCCATCACCCCCTTTCCATGTGGATCTGCCCCTCCTCAATGGGGAATTTGGGTTCCAGTGGCTCCTCCGGTTCCATGAACTGAATGGATTTGGTCCTTTTTGAATTTCTGGTGCCTAAAAGCTGTGATGTCCCCAAAATTATAGACAGATTTAAGANACCACGCAGGGTGGGAGAGATGGCCTGGGATAGATCCAACAGGTCCATCCAGCTCTGAGATTTCTCCTCCCCACCCAGTCCCAGCCCTCTGGGACTGCTGCTTCCATCTGCAGCTTTCCGTCATCCCACAGCCTGAGGGAGAATATCCTCAGCGGGGCTGGACAGTGCTTAGCTCCTGCTTGGCCCTGAGCAGATCCATCACCCCCTTTCCATGTGGATCTGCCCCTCCTCAATGGGGAATTTGGGTTCCAGTGGCTCCTCCGCTTCCACGAACTGAATGGATTTGGTCCTTTTTGAATTTCTGGTGCCCAAAAGCTGTGATGTCCCCAAAATTATAGACAGATTAGGAGTTGTACATCCAATCCATGGATTAAATCTCTGGGATGGACCAGGCCAGAGATGAACTAAACTCCCCAAAATTATGGACAGATTTAGGACTTGTTATGTCCAATCCATAGGTTAAATCTCCGGGATGAACCAGGCCAGACATGAACAAAACCCTCCAAAATTATGGACAGATTTAGGACTTGTCCTGTCCAATCCATGGGTTAAATCTTGGGGATGAACCAGGCCAGACATGAACAAAACCCTCCAAATTATTGACAGTTTTAGGACTTGTATGTCCAATCCATGGGTTAAATATCTGGGATGGACCAGGCTGAGAAATGAACCAAAAACCTTGTGAGAAAATGCAGGTTTGTTTTCCAAGGCAACAATTCCAGTAGGAAATGGGTCAAGTAAGAATAAATGGTAGGTTACAGCTCTGCAGGGTTGTTCCAACAAATTCAGGTGCTCTGAAGAGCTGCTTGTAGAGAGGACATGCAGGGACAAACTGTGAGGTGTAAACACTGAGTTAATGTGCTCCCCCCTGCCAGCGGCTTCGTGGCAATCCTCAGAAAATATCTGTAATAAATTGCTCTTAATTGGTTCCCAAATATAAGCAGATCGTCAGCCCTCGTTTGCTATTTAAAGTCATAAATTAGAAGTGTAACAGTGACCTTGGTTCCATAACCCATCCATGCCCTCAGAGTGGTGTGTTCAGCGCAAACAAAAGACAGAAAAATCAGGGTGGTCTGGGATGAAATTGAGCTCCTTGGAATGCATCAGTGCTAAAAAATCTTGGCTGAGCAGCTGCACGATCAAGAGAGGTAAAACAATCTGTGCCTGCTGCTGGGAAAAATATTTGCCATTTTCCCCCTCAATGGGGTTCATGTTCCTGATGCTGATCAGGAGTTCGTAGCTCTTGTTCTGCGATGGAGTTTCAATTATTTCTGAATTCTGCTCCTGTCAGTGTGTGTGGGGGAGATAAGAGTCCATGGAGTTGGAGCAGTAAATCTTCCATGACTTCCTTTCCTACTGAAAGGCCCTGGAAAAGAGCAAATACGGGCACTTTTAACAAAATCTTCCAGGTTTCAAGTTTTAATGCAAACTCACTTTTGTTATAAAACCTTCCAGACAACTCCTGGCTCGGCCTTTTGCTCCCTCAACTCTTGCTTGTTCTTCCCTGAAGTGGAATTTAGGGGAATTGGATATACCCATGTGTGTCCTTTAATGGATTTAATTGCACAAAAGGAATTGCAGTTGTGGCAACAACGGAACCACTGGAATCCAAGGGGAGGCCTTTCCTCCTTGCTGGGAAATAGGGATGGAACAGGTGCATCAAATTAAGCACATTATGCCTTTCTTTCACAACATTCCTGTTTTCCAAATTGCCCAGAAACACAATTATCCAACTAAGGAAAATGTAAACAATGACATTTAATTTGGGTAAGCGAATAATGAACGCTTCAAATTTTTGCCTCTCATGGTTTTTGAGCCTTTAAAGGAGAACCTGGAACTGGGCATGGGGAATGGGAAAGGGGAAAACTCTGGAATGGGGAAAGGATTTTCAGGTAAAGAGGGGAATTTAGGGTGAAGTTGTTGTGCCCAGTTACTTGTCTGCAAACCAGAGGTGTTTAGGATATGCCCAGGCTTCAGAGTCAGATTTTAATTTCCCAATTTCCCAATTTCCCGAGGCTGCTGTGCTCCACAGCCCATCCCAGCTCTTTCCCGGCTCCACCTGTCCGGTGCTTTGGGCACATCCAACACTTGGAATGCAAAGGAGAGCAAATGGCAGAGCCTCAGGTGTCCTGAGGGGAAAGGATCCTTAGAGATTCTCCCATCACTTCTGCCTGCCAAATTGTGCCTTTGGAGAGAGGGAAGAGGAGGAGAGAGACAGAAAAATGCTTTTCTTTGTGATCCAAAGTGAACCAAATAATGAAGATGGGCTGGGAGAGCTGGGGGTGTCCACATGGAGAGGAGAAGGCTCCAAAGAGACCTCAGAGCCCCTTCCAGGGCCTAAAGGGGCTCCAGGAGAGCTGGAGAGGGACTGGGGACAAGGGATGGAGGGAGAGGACACAGGGAATGGCTTCCCACTGCCAGAGAGCAGGGAAGGAATTGTTCCCTGTGAGGGTGGGGAGGCCCTGGCACAGGGTGCCCAGAGAAGCTGTGGCTGCCCCTGGGTCCTGGAAGTGCCCAAGGCCAGGCTGGACAGGGCTTGGCGCAGCCCGGGATAGTGGAAGGTGTCCCTGCCCATGGCAGGGGGTGGGAATAGGATGATTTTTAAGGTCCCTTCCAACCCAAACCACTCTGGGATTCTGTGAAGATACAAAGGAATATTCCTGCTCCTTTTCCTCCTGTGAACCGCAGGGCTCCATTTACCATCTGCCCTGCGTTAATTGGACGAGTGAGCAGCTGTTTGCCTCCTCCTCTGTGTCAATCACCCCTTCCAGCACTGTTTGGGGGGTCAGTGGTCCCCACCCTGGGATGCAGCCTGGGTTCCCTGGCGTGTGCTCTCGTTTTTCCCAGCAGGAGAAGGCAGAGATGGATGGATGGATGGA
>VWPU01015494.1:47881-183454 GCA_013398955.1 Callaeas wilsoni | reverse complement strand
GCCGCCGCTCCGGGCCCCGCCGCTCCCGGCGTGCGCCGCGCGCCGCGCGTCACGTGAGCGCGCCCGCGGGGCCTGCTGGGAGATGTAGTCCGGGCGCGCCGGGGCTGGCGGGGGGATATCGGGGGCATATCGGGGGGCTGCGACATCGGCACGAGGAGGGGACAGGCCGCGGCATGGACCCCAGTCTGCCGGGCCTGTGCTGCTGCTCGTTGGGAAGGGAAAGGTTAAAAGAAACAAAGGGAAAGCAGGAACGTTTTTTTTCCATCGGGTTGTTAGGTGTCATTTTGGCATGCGCAGGTTGTTCACTGCCCTTTCCCTGATCAGGCAGTGCTGCTGTGGTAGCAGCCCCTTGCCCTTCTCTTTCACCTTCCCTTTCCCTTCTCCTTTCTCTACTCTTTTCCTTTCCCTTCCTTTTTCATTTCCCTTGCCTTGCCTTGCTTGCCTTGCATTCCCTTCTCATTTGCCCTTTCCTTTCCCTTTCCCTTCCCCTTCCCCTTTCCACCTCTCCCTTCCCCTTTTTCTTTCCCCTTCCGTTCCCCCAGCAGGTTCCTGAGTGTGTGATGGGTTTTGCATCACCTATTGAAAATGTGTGTTTCTATTTTCATACCCTGCATTGGAGCAGCCTGTGACTCCAGCACAAAAAGGGCTGTTTTGGGGTGCAGTTGCAGCTGTGAGCAGATGCTGCAGGCTGGAAGTGGTAGCCAGAGGCAGGGATTTGGCCACGGGACTATGGCTGGGCTCTGCCCAGTGTTTCCTGAAGCCAGTAACGCCATCAGGAGCACTGACCCCATTCCAGCCCTATTTTTGCTTGAATGTCATGAATCTGCTTTACAGATGGCAGAGAGACCCCTTCTGCTGTGACCTGCAGGGCTGCACAGCAAATTGGGGAATGTCAGGGCTTGGGGCTTCCTCTGGGAGCAGGGAGAAGCCCAGGGAACCGTGTCCTTCACACACCACTTGGTGCCGTGGCTCCGGTGCCACGGGCAGCATCCGGGCAGCGTCTCGTGGTCAGCCCAGGGCTGGTGTGCAGGTGCAGGTGGGGAGGCTCAGGCTGGGGCATTCACTGCTGGAGAAGAGGCAAGTCCTCGGTTTAACCATTTCCCATAATTGCTCCATGTGCCCTCTCTGCCTGCAGCATTTTTCCACTGCTCACCTGCTCCAGCCGCCACCGACCCGCGCTGGAGGAAGCACTTGCATAATGCAGCAAGTCTTGCCCCCTTCTGCCCTTGGTGGTTTTTCCACTTTGTTTAGAAAGGAGCAGTTCATTTGGAAGGGATCTGCATCCCTGGAGCAGCAGGGATCAGCAGCGTGGGCAGTGGATGCACTCAGAGGCAGTAAGAGCAGATGCAAAGCCTGGCCAGGGTTGCAACAGAAAAGGACTGAGATTTACAGTCCCCTGTTTCAAGCCCCACTGGCTCCCTGGGGGTGTTGCTGTGCCCAGGGAGGGGACACAAGGTTCACTCCCAGTTCCTGGCCTCACCAGGGAAATGCTCTTTCCGTCCCTGATACATGGGGAAGAAAAATGGATGTAAACATTGAAAGCAGGGTGGTCCGGCAGATCTTGTGAGGCCACCCACACCTGAAAATGAACAGTGTGAGGAAAAAACAATGGTAGAAATAGGAAACAATCTTTCAAGCATCCTGGGGAGAAAACAAAGGGCTCTCTGGATTTAATTAGAGGTGACAGTGACGAACTGGTGATGTTACCCATCATGGGGACCCTACATGACAAGGAAGGACGGGAAGGTTGTCCAGCTTGGGACCCCGGTCACCCTGACCCATGGACGAGGTGGCGTGTCCCAGGGGGCTGCCCCATGCTGGTAGCAAGACATCCAGATGGCAGGGTTGGGAAGGACTCAGCCATCCCATGGGAAAGGGCTGTGCGGGCGTGTTGGAGCAGAGAGGGAGCCAGCTGCCACGGGGGTGGGATCTGTGGGGTCATGGAGCCACTCTTGTGGGGCCAAAGCGTTTTAGAGGCAGGGGAGCGAGTGCTGAGATGGTGCCAGGGGTTGGATGAGCAGGGCAGGGCTCTGGGTGCTCTTCCTGGGAGCTGGTGCTGGCACTGGGGGGACACTGGGGGCTGTGCAGGGTCTGCAGAGGCAGTTTCTTTGACAAAGCAGTGTTACAGGGGATACCTTCAAACTCCCCTTTCATAGAGGGTTACCAGAGGCCTCTAAGAGCTCTTTTGTTTTTTTTAATACTTCGAGCTTGCAAGTGTGTGGATGTCTCATGTGAGGCTGAGGTGAGATCCTGCAGACAGCAGAGATGATCTGCCTGCAGATTCTCCCTGCCGGTACCTTTGGGATCATCCCCAGGGCAGAGGGGCTGTGGCAGGCCGGGGGTCACACGTGCCAGCAGTCACGAATGCTGTGGTGCAGCTCTCTGTTCACACCTTGATGTTGGATGTCAGGATTGTGTTTAATTGAGTTTGGTTAATCAGCTGGGAGCAGCAGGCACAGCGTCATCAAGGAGAGGGGGCTGCGAAGAGGGGCGGAGGCAGTGTGGCCATAAAGATACTCTGCCAGGAACTGTGGTGACGGGACAAGGGTACAAATTGAAGCAGGGAAATGAAGAAATTTTTTACCCTGAGGGTGGTGAGGTTGCCCAGGGAGGTTGTGGCTTCTCCATCTCTGGATGTGTTCAGAGCAAGGTTGGATGGGGCTTTGAGCAACCTGGTCTAATGGGAGACATCCCTGCCCACGGCAGGGGGCTGGAACGAGGTGGTCTTTAAGGTCCATTCCAGCCGCCTCCCATTCTATAACGAGGAGATTAAAAGGGGTCGCGGAGCCTCACGCTCGGGATTTTCTCGAGCACTGACACGCAGGGGATGTTCCACGTCCGCTCTGCCGCACTCTCCTCCCCGAGGCGCGCACGGCCGGGATGAGGACGGGAGGATGAGAGCCGCGGGGCAGCGCTGCCGGCGCCGGGATGTGCCGCATCCCGGGATGTGCCGCGTGCCGGGATGTGCCGCAGCCCGGGATGTCGCGCGTGCCGGGAGGCGCCGCATCCCGGGATGTCTCGCGTGCCGGGATGTGCCGCATCCCGGGATGTGCCGCGTGCCGGGAGCCCAGCGCCGTCCTGCCGCGGTGCCACGAGAGGGCAGCAGGGCCCCACGGACCGGCACGGCCACAACTGCCCCGCCGAGCCCGCACGGAGCCGGGACCCCGCCGCGGGCAGGGTCGGGCGAGCCGCTCCGCGCAGCCCCCGCAGTGCCCATCCTGAGCTCCGCGCTCGTGTCCGGCATCCCCCCGCGCACCCTGAGCACGTCTTCGCCCAGGGGATGGCGTTCCCCCGCGGGATGGCTGCGTGTCCCAAAAGTCACATAGCGGTTGGCCAGCCCACGCTGAACTCCGGGGCTGGAGAGTTGGTGGTGGTTTGGTGGTAGCCAGGGCTGGAATCACTGAATGGTTTGGGTTGGAAGGGACCTCAAAGCCCATCTCATTCCATCCTCTGCTGTGGGCAGGGACACCTTCCACTATCCCAGGGTGCTCCAAGCCCTGTGCAGCCTGGCCTTGGACTCTTCCAGGGATCCAGGGGCAGCCACAGCTTTTCTGGGCACCCTGTGCCAAGGCCTCACCACCCTCACAGGGAAGTATTTCTTCTTAATATCCCATCTCACCCTGCCGTCTGCCAGCCGTTCCCTCTTGTCCTGTCCTATCCTTCCCACACACATGGATGGATGTGCCAGACTGACGCCCCTGGACACTGCCCACGCCCTCCTCGCAGCCCCAGCAGTGTTTGCCCATCACTAACAGTGGGCAGCATTAAATCTGTCCAAGCTCTTCATAGACCTGGTGGCCACTGCACTGACAGTATCTCAGTGCAGGAGAAATTCCCAGGCAAACACATCTATTGATTTCCTTTCTAACTCCTTTTGGATGGATTTGCCAGCAAAAAGGGTATTATTCCATCAGGTGATAAGCAGGCAGCCTGTGTCAGTGGATGTGTCCTGGCCACAAGTCCCCACTGTCCTGCCTGTGGTGGCACTAGGTCTGTCCAGTGAAGGGTGGTGTGTGGGGAAGGTGGACCAGAATTCCCTCTTCCTTGCATAAAATGCAAATCCCAGGTCCTAAATCAAGCCCAGCTGAGCAGCGTGTTGGTGTTGGTGGGGTTAACCTGCTGAGCCCATAGGAATCCCTACCTGGGTCTGTTCCCACTGTTCCCTCTACAACTCCAGCTGGAGAGCCTTCTCCTCTCCTTGTTCCGAGCATTTCTGCTTTTCAAGAGATAGCACATCGTACCCCTGATATGGCTGCGTTCTTGTGGCAAGTGGAGTGATTCCCAGTTTTGGGATGACTTGGGAGCCTTTTGGAAGAGGTGCTGTATGAAATGCTGGGCGAGTAGGAAACCCATCTTCTCCTGGGAGCTGTCGAGACAGGACAGCACTCCAGTGCAAAGCAGTTAGGCATTATGCTGTTGTTTTTGTTGTAGCAGTGGTGTTACCGTGCTCCCTCACGTCCAGGCACCAGGAGGTGCTGCTGGTAACGCTGGGAGCATTTTCCCCCACCAGCAAGTGCTGCGTGCCGAGCAGGGATCCTTTGTGCAGGCACACACCTCGTGCTGTGGGATTGTAAAATCCTGGGAGAGCCCAGAAATGGAGCCAGGCACCCCAGCAGGCAAAAGGTACCTCTGCACGCCCTGTGCTGCTCATCCTCCCTTTCTCACACAAGGCCTGAGCCTGGCACGAGGCTGTTATTTTTTGGTTTTGTGGTGGTGTTGGGGTTTTTTTTTGTTTAAATCCATATTTCAGACAAACAAACAACTCTCACAAGTTGCTGGGATGCGTCCAACTGCATCCAGGGCTCTCTGCTCCCAAACAGGTGTTGCCAGGGTTCAGCTGAGTTGCCAGCAGTGGTAGTGACAGCATGTTCAGATACAGGGGCTGATAAGGGATCCCTGTACCCTCGCTGCTGCAGCTGAGTCTCCTCCTCTTCCCAGAAAGGACCTTGGGAGCATCCTGGCAGTGGCCACCTGCAAAGCCCTTCCCCAAGGGTGAAGCAGAGGCTTTGCAGGAGTGCCCTGGGAGGTTATCCTGTTCTATATAGGTAATAAAAGGCAAGTTGAGCCTACAAGAACTTGCAGGGCTTCTTCAATTCACTGCTGAGCCCTCTCCTTGCATGCAGGGAGCTGAAGAGATAACCAAAACTCTTTCCAGATGTAGGGCGGGGGGAAATTGAGGGAGCCCAATCCCATCTTCCCAGGCTGCAGTTGCAATGGCAGGTGCAGGAATATGTTTTGGAGGGAAAATACATCTCAGATCTGAAAACCTCCTCTGTGAGATGCCCTGAGTGGTGGGTGGGGGATGTCGGTGGGATGAGAGGGAAGCGCTGGGTCCAGCAAGGAAATCTCCAGCTTTCTAGGGATGAGGCACCTGAGCAAGCAGATGAGGAGCAGCATCTCCTCCTCGCTTCCTCTCTCTGGCTCTGGAGGAGCTGGCTCACAAGCAGGGTGTGCTGCTGGTGCTCCCAGATAGGTTCCAATAGCAGAAACGGGGGGATCAATTTGTTAGGGCTGTACGTAAGCACCCCAAACCCATTCCACAAAAACTACCAGGAATTGCTATCCAGTGCTGATGACTTCCAAGTGTTTGTCCAGATGAGAGCTGGCAATTTGACAATGAAGCCAGTTTCCCTCTGCTAAGCCACGTCCTATTTCATTTTCCTCCTTTGGAGGTGTACTCAGAGCCCTCATACAAGGGAACACCATGGATTTTTGTCAGTCTGCAAAGGAATCCTTTTCCCCAGTGCAGCTGGGATCTGTTCTAAAGAGGATTAACTACAGACAACCAATTCCACCTCAGCCATGAAGTCTGCTCTGCTCACAGGTCTGCCATGAATCAGCCACTCCGTGGTTAATCTGTCACTGAGCCCATGGCTGCTGCAGAAGGGGAGCTGTTCTGCTCACAGTTTTCTCCTTTACCTCATTTTCAGAACTCTGGGTCTTCCCCTGTGCGGCTCCACATTTTCAGAACTCTGGGTCTTCCCCTGTGCAGCTCCACTGCTGCTCCTCATATGGCTTTGCTCCCACTGGTTGGATTATAGTGATCTATAATTCTTAGCTATAAAGCCAATAATTCAGAAGGAAGATTTGATATCCTGTTGCCAGTCATGAGATAACTGATTCCACTGTCTTTTCAGCCCTGTGTTCATGTCGTCACTTAAAGCATGGCTCTAAAACTTTCTTCTCTGTGGAGGAGGTCTAAAGCTGCTTCAGCTCTAGTGAAGAAGCTTTGCAGCCCAGAAGTGTAATTATCTCCTTTCTCTTCTACATGTGCATTAGTAGCGATGTTAAAAGATGTTACTCTTATTCACAAGTGAGAAGAGGCTCATGGTATCCCCCTTTAAGTTCCTTCTTTCTCTGCCACTCTGTTTTTCAAGGTTTTATGGCTTTCCCTTAAAAGACTTGAAGTTGCCTAGAGCTGATCTTCTAGAAAATAATCTCTCCAAGAAGCAGCTCCAAGTCCTGTTTCCCATGTCTGTGTACACCAGTATCTCCCTACAGCCTTGTTTTAATTTCTCTTAGCAACTGCTCCCCTTCTATTCCACTAAAACATGGGTTGGTTGGCATTTGCTCGTTCACCCCGTGTCAGTTTTGATCCTGTGCACAGAAGTGTTCCCTGACAGGCAGACAGCAGGGAAGGGCTGTCCCTGCCCTCGAGGGCTCCGGGAGTCATCAATGAATTCTGTTTACTTGGATTTCCAAATGGCTTGTGCCTTGCCAGATCAGCTGCATGTCACTGCAAGCCAAGCGTGTTGAGACAACCTTCACTTCTCTTCCGCTCCTTCTCGGGACTGGGAATTCGTTGCTGGAGGCAATAGCCATGAGATGGAGAAAGCCTTTTCTTCTGTAGGTCTGTCACCAGGTTATAAAAGTTGGGCCTTCTTGGATCAGCTCAGCTACAGACAAAGAATTTAAATGGAAGTGTACAGGACAGACCTTGGAGTCGTGTCTCCTTTGGTCAAGTGTGATACTTCCCTTGGCCTTAGCAAGTGTTTGGATGAACACAGAACAAAGTAAAGGCTCTCCAGGTTTATTGCCTTGTGCTTAAGACCACCAGGAGGTTTCCCAGTGAGTTTCAAAGGCCTGAATGTTTCCTAAAAGCACTGTTGGCAGTTTGGTTTTGGTAATGCCTCCGTCTGTTCTCCTCGCAGTGCGTTTGTTCTCATACCCGCTTTCCCCCACTGCCAGGGGGCTCCATCCCTCCATGTAGTCTTTTTGCAGCCTCGTTGGATCCATTTCAGTGCCCTGGATAATTTGCCACCCACAAGAGTGACCTGAGGACCACAAGGACTAGAAGGGGCTGATATTAGGGTGGGGATCAGGGCACTCAGCTCCTTGGCCTAGTCCCTTTGGGGATGCTTGTCTCTGGCAGGGAAGATACACTGGGGTGATTTTGTCTCATTTTGGAGCACAGAAAGCGGATATGCAAGTTAGAAAAAAGGAGAACATGAGTTAGAAAAGAGAAGAAGAACGATCAGTCCTGTCAGTTTAGATGGGCTTGTAGAGAAATGCTGACACTTCGAAGCAGTGACCTGCAAGTCCTGTTTTTCTCGTTCTCTCCTTGACCTTTTTGTTTTCCTGCTCCCACCTGGCCTACACCTTCAGCAGCTGCATTTATCCTGGCTGCAGCACAGTTTGGCTTTGGGAAGAGGCCTGTGCTGAGATTTGTTTAATACTGTTTGGTTTCTTCCCTCTCCCTAACCCAGAAACAACTGAGCTTGGCAACAAGAAGGAGCTGAAATCCATGCCCTTCATCACGTACCTGTCAGGCCTGCTGACAGCACAGATGCTGTCAGATGACCACCTGATCTCGGGCGTGGAGATTCACTGCGAGGAGAAGGGGCGCTGCCCGTCCACCTGCCACCTGTGCCGGCGCCCCGGCAAGGAGCAGCTCAGCCCGACGCCGGTTCTGCTGGAGATCAACAGGGTGGTGCCTCTGTACGCTCTGATCCAGGACAACGACACCAGGGAGGTGAGTGAGCCTGTGGCGGGCCAGCCCCACCTCTGTGACCTCGCTCAGTCCCCTCTCAGACCCCCTCCACAGGAATCGCAGGTTCCCTGGAGCCGGGTGGTGTTTTCCTGTGTGTTTGGAGGGCAGTGCTGTGGGATGGTGTCAGTGATGGAGCTGGCAGGTCCTGCTGCCCACCACCCACAGCCCTCTCAGACCTGCATCTCCCTGCCTTCAATACGGTCAAGGCAGTGCCATAAGTAGCCAAGGCCGGTCATTCCCGGTGTCCACGCTGGTGTGCAGGATGTGTCCTGTGGAGAGGTCTCAGGAGCCAAGCCCCAGCTCAGTGCTTCCCTCCTGACTCCAAGATCTCGGCCATACCTGTGTGAGGGGTGGCCAGAGGCCTCCAGGGCTCCAGCGTGGCTTTACAGAGGTGCAGAGGGAGGGAGGAACCATTCCCCTGGGACAGTCCCGCAGCCACAGGAGGTCACTGTTACTCCAGGAGGGACCAGCCAGGCTGGAGGTCACCAGTCCCTGGGGCTGGGCTCCTGCAAGAGCTTCAGTGTTAATCCTATGGAGATTGAGTTCCCACTTTCTTGGTTCACTGCCACTCCCACCCCCCTCCGCAGCCCTCTGACCCCAATTTCAAGTCCAAAAATGACAGACCTGCTTAAAGTCACTTATTAGCACTGAGCCTGCACTTGATTAGGATGTCTGGAGCGAGCCAGCATGCAGCAGCTGTGGGTGGGACGCAGAGGGCTGCAGGTCAGGAAACAATCCTGGCACGTGGAGGTGTGACCACCAGGGATGATGCTTCATCCCCTTCCCACATCCATGGGAGAAGAGTCCTCGTGCTTGTCCCGGTACCCAAGTCTCTGCGTACTGTCTCTGGGGACTGTCACTCCTTGCCTACCTCTTGATCTGGTTCCTGCTTTCCCATCTATCAACCCTCTTGATTCTTGCATGAAGCCATGCCTGACTTCCACACCTCAGTTCGCCTCTCTTTCCGGGTCTTTTCCTCAAACTCCCTTTCTCCCATTATGTTTTCTTCCTGCATTCTTTCCTCACCCACCCCTGCTCTTCCCGCTGGGCAATTCTTGTGTAGAGGTTGACCTGCTGTTATCAGCATGTCCAGGGCAGTGCTGGGATGAGGCATCACAGGTACAGGGAGAGCAGTGGGAAAGCTTGGTTTCCTTCAAGCAGGAAAGATGCACTTCTCAGCAGCAATTTGCAAGACATTCTTTTTGGGATACAAGAGGTAAGTTAGCCAGTGAGGAGGGGTAACCATGAAGAGCCCATCGGAATCTGAAGGATGTCCATGGAGCCTGCTCACCACCAGGTCTCCTGCACAGCCCTGTGCCCAGGTGACAATGCCACCCTGCCTCTCTGGGCCTGGCTGCAAACTCCCCCCTTCTTCCTCCCCCTCCTTCTCCTCCTCACCTGCCCCCCCAGTCCTGCCGACACTGCTGCGCTCGCCTGGGGCTCCTCCTTGTCCTGGGGAGCTGTGGTCTGTTCCACCAGCAGCTTCCCTTCCTCCCTCCTTCCCTCCCTCCCCTGCTCCCCTGGCTCCAGCGAGGGCTGGCCCCATCAGCTGCAGCTGGAGCTCAGCCCGCATTGTGCTTTCTGCTGAGGCGCCGGGAAAACCGGCAAACAAACAAAACCCCAACAAAGCAACCAAACCAGAGACACCCCAGCAATCTTCCCCGGGGCTGTGCTCCCTGCATCTCTCCTCCTCTTCCTTCTCCACCTTCCACCTGCTCTCCCAGGGGTGGAGGGGCATCCCCTGGGAGCCTGTCCCCATGTGAGGGTGCTGTGTGTGTCTGCTCCCCCCTCACCCCAGGGAGCTGTCCATGGGCAGGTTTGGGATAAGAGGTGACAGGGCGAGGGGTCTGGGCAGCTGCGGGGTGGGGGATGCTGCCAGAGGAGGGAGCTGGCAGTGAGCAGCACCTGCCAGGACAGGTCACTTTGTGCCATCCACAGTGGAAGGTCCTGGGGTGGGTAGCAGGTGGGATCACGCTGTCTTCTCTTACCACCCCCTCCTTAGCTGGGTCTGGTTGTTCCAGCTGTAGGCTTCTCTTGACAGCAGGCCCTCTCATCCCCTTCCTCCCTACAAGCCATCCAAGACCACCCCCATCCTTGCTGCAGCAGGACACAGGGAGTGCCTTCTTCCTTCCCTGCTCCTACTTCTCTTTCCTAGTCATTCCCATTCTCTCAGCATGAATCCCTTGTGTTGCATCAGCTCCACCACTTTCCTTTCCCCTTTTTGCCCGTTTCTGATGGGCTGTCCTGCTCCCTCCATCCCTTCGCCTCAGCTTGTTTCTCCTCCTTCTCTCCACCAGCCTCTGTCCTGTAGGATTTTTATTCTCTCCCTCTTCCTCCCCTGCTCTTGCTGTCCTTGGCACCACAGGCAGGGACAAATCCCGGTTCCTGAAGGCTGAAATCCACCACTGCTGAGGAACTTGCTCCCACCTCAGCACAAACCTTGGCTCTCTGCACTGGAGGCTTTTCCAGGCAGCCTGGGCTGGGCAGAGCTGTACCTGCCTCTCTGGGGGAACTGGAGCTCATGGGGGCCGTGTCCCTACCCTGGGGAGGATGGCTTGGTGTGGGGTTAGTGCTGCCTGTGTCAGAAGGTGTCCCCATCCTCATGTGGCATCACGAGCTCGAGCCCCATGGCTGCTCATGGTGGGCAGGGCCATCGTCTTTTCCTCACCTTCCCCGGGGAGCAGGGAGGGTTACCATGAAAGGGAAAGAGATTTAGGGGTGGTAAGGAGCTGCCAGCACCACGAGGACATCGGCCTGCCACCAAGACCCAGCAGAGAGCCAGAACGCCACCAGTTTGAACTGTGACCATGCTCTGTGCACTGAGAGGCTCCCACAGGGCGTGTGCCACCAGGAGCATCTCATGCATCATCTGGATGATGAAATACCCATTTTCAACACCAAACAGGAGGCTGGGGGTGTCCCAGGCACTGCAGAATGGTGTTCTCCTGTGCCATAAATAGTATTTTCACTTGCCTGGGCTGAACCAGCTCCAGCATCTCCAGTCCCGAGTGCTCCATTGCCTGCTTTTCTCCCTTCGTGTAGATGATCCTCAATCAATACAGCAAGTGCTGACCTTAGAGGAGCTGCAGGCACATCCCAATTCTCCTGCAGTGTTAAAAAAACAGTAATTGTAAACACGGTTCCCTTTGCATATGTGTCCACAAAGATAATGCTGTACATACAAACAGAAAACAAGGTCATTAACAAGGTGGGTATTGACTTCTATAAACTTGCCTGGAAGTTTTCCTATATAAGCTGAGCAGCAAAGGTGAAGCAAAACCCAGGTAAAGACGTTTTGCCCTCTTCAGTATGTGTATTTTTTTAATAGGTTTGTCTTTTCATCTGCCTTAGTGCAGTGAGTTATGCACTTTTTAAAATTTACAGCTACCGCCCAGTCCAAGGCCGCGTTCTCGGTTGCTGATGACCTTGCCAGACTCTTAAGTGCTGGGGTTTCAGTTTCCATGCTGGGTGTCTGCTGTGGGCTGATTTGTGATTTTTCTTTGTGTGCATGTTTGATTTCAGCTAAAACTGACCATTTCCAAGCAGGAGATGAGGTGAAAATACATTACTTTGCCCATGTGAAATGAGTTAGAAAACTCTTATTTCCATGTCAGTGGGAATTGCTGTTTTCTTCTTGCTTTGAAGCAAGGGCCTGAAATGTAAAGGGCTACAGGAGTTTTGCCTTTTGCTGTCCAGAGAGCATTTGTCCAGAGGAAATATCCTCAAGGAAGCTCTCAGCTGTGTGTGATCTGTCCTCACAGCCCAGCTCCAGCATGGCTCCTGCTCCCAGCAGTGGGGGGAAACAATCCCACTATCAGGAAAGTATCAGGCCCCTCTTTTCCTTCTTGTATGCAATGAGAACTATGGATTGAGTTCCTGCTCAGAGTTCCTTTGTTTCCCCATGTGATTTGATAGTGTTGGTCAGAGAGTTTGCACCGTCACTGGTCGCTGCAGCCTGGCTGGGGACTGTGGCAGTGCAGGAGCTTGCCAGGGTGAAGGAGGTGTGTTTGGAGGTCCAAGCAGTTTTTGAAGGGCTTTGTTGAATGGCCTTTCCATAGTTGTCACAACTGGTGTGGCTGTGGGTGGCAGGTGTGACAGGAAGGACCGCTTGCTGGAGCAGAGGCAGTGCTGGAGTCCCCTCTGCACCAGTCCCAGTCACATGGTGAGATCCAACTAATCCAAGTATTTTGTGGGACCTTTGCCGTTGCAGCTCCAGTGCTCCTCAATGCTCACACTGGGAGTTCAAAAGGTGTAAAGAGACAGAGAAACTGCGACCTTGGCTGTCATCTTCCAAGGATGACACATCTCTGGATCTCTGTGGATCCTGCATCAGTTTTGCTCGAGGCCAGCATCTCTCTTTTGCTTCCTTTGTGCTCTGCAGCAGTGCAGACACCACAAGGGTCCCTCCACATGAAGCTGGAGGACACTTTCCACTGCAGGGCTGTGGGGGAAACCTCCACCAGTGTCAGTGGCTGGCCAGACCCAACAGCAAAGAGCTTCTGTCTGTGGTGGGGCTTTCTGCTGGTAAAATGCTGCCAACACCTCGAGGGCTGGATGCTGTTGAGTGCATGTGGTGGGAGAGAAAAGCGATGTGGTGACCCCAGGTGCTTTCCCTCTAGGGAACATCCTCGAGTCAAAAAAGAAAAGAGCTGCTCCTCACCCCAGTTAGAGTCACCTCAGGTTATGGTGACTTTCCTTCTCCACCTTAAACGTGCTTCTGCCACCTTCTCCCCATTGGGTGGGCAACATCTTTCTTACAGCCCAGCACAGCCCTGGAGTGCACCCAGAGGCACAGGCTGAGAGTGAGAGCACGGGTCTGCATGATCTGAACGATCTGCAAACATCCTTGTCCCTTGCAGGAAGGCAGGGAATACCCTGCTTCCCCCATCCCTTCCCACGAGCATCTTTGACAGGGATGCACGTGTGCATGTCAGGGGCCACAGGGCACCTGTGGCCAGTGGAGGGGAGAAAAGGGAAGCCATGTTGGGCAGTGTGGTCCCTCCTGTTCGTGGTCTGTTCGTTTTTCCCCCAAAAAGCCCTGAAACAAGCTTCTGTGGAGCAGCTCAGCCAGCTGCAGAAATGCTTAGAGGGTGGTGTGGTGAGGGGGGTGTGGAGAAGGGAGGCAGGAGAGATCAATCTCGCTCCTACTGGGAAATGGACTCAAACTCCTGCTGTGTGTATTTAAGGAGACAAATGGATGTGGAGCCTGGATTTTTAGGAGACCCCTAGGACCTTGCTTTAATTCGAAAATTGAGTAATCTCAGCATTTGCTGCAGCCATGGCCTCCTCACTGCACACATGGCCCAGCCATGGTGTGGGGGCTTGCTGGGGGACACGTCCCTGTGCTGCTGGTCCCACTGGGCTCAGCAGGAGCCCAGAGCATGGCTGGGACCCTGGCAGGGCTCTTGGAGAGAGCTTCTTCACGTGCTGAGGGTCACCAGCTCAGATGACAACTGAGGCTGGAGCAAAATGCCCCATCTTTTCTCCCCATCCCTTGCCAAGCAGCCCTCTCCTGCAGAGCAGAGCATGCCACCCATGTCCAGTGCCCCCAGGCTGGCAGGGTGTTTTTAGCCGGGGGGAAAGGTGTCCCCGAGGCCATGGGCTCAGTTTGACCCCAATCCAGCACCGATGGCAGAGGGCTGGAAGACAGCAGCCCTCCCTGCACACACACAGCTTCCTCAAAGCAGCCCCTGAAGGCTCGGGGAGCTGGAGCCAGGGATTTCTTTTTCCACTGCCGAAGCTGACAGGGAGCCTGGGCCAATGGGGACAGCGTTTTTGTGGTTGAGGTGAGTTTTTTTGGTTTGGTCTGGGGTGTGTTTCTTTTTATTTGTTGTTGCTTTGTTTTAATACCTGCTAATTGGCCCTTGTCGTCCTCCTCTGGCCCTGGAGCATCGCGCTGCAGCTCCAGCCCACATCCATCTCGCGTTTCCAGGGGAAGAATGGCCGCATTGTCGCGCCCGGGTCGGGCTATAATGGGGAGCTTTGTGCCGAGGTGTGAAAGCGGAGCCGGCTCCCCAGGACGGGGCTCTCAGCAGCGCACAGGGCTTTGATTTCCCCTGCTGCCAGGTTTTACAGTGTCCTCTGCCGCTCCCTCGGATCCCGTAAAGAACAGAAACCAGGATGCTGCCCGCCCGGGTCCCTTCCAGCACCCTGACCTTGCCAGCAGACCGCTGATGTCCCTTTCCAGGATGAAGTGCTGGTGATGCTGCTCCGGGAAGAGGCAGTGGGAGGCAAGGAGGGTGTGAACAGCACAGGATGAGATCACCTGCCAACAGCAGGAGGGAAACTTCATCCTCCCTTGCTCTGAACCTGGAGCAGCCTTTCGGACATGAACTGCAGGATCCTGGAAAGAGTGTCTGGCCTGGGAAATCCTTAGCTTTCCTCCCCTCTTTTCTTTGTTTCCTCCCCCTTCCAGAGATGTCTAGACTAAGGAGCGGCATTTATCTCCTGTGAACAGCACTGAGCATTGCTGGAAGGGCATGGGAGACTTTACGTCCAGCCACCCTGCCATCATGGTAGCGTCCTGTTCAGGCTGTGAAATCCCTTCTGGAGCCTACATCCTCCTCCAGTGGCGCCTGCCTGTGCCTGAGGGAAGGTGGTGTGGCGAGCAGGCCCCATCTCCATCCTGCAAACAGGAAGGGACAGGATGTCTCCGTTTGCTGCCGTGTCCCTGGAGCCTCTCTGCTGGCATGGCTCAGCCTGCTTCCACACTCCCTTCTCTCCTTCTGCATTTAGAAGAACAAAAAAGCAAACAAAGACTGGGAGATCAGTGCAAAATCCAAAATGAACCAAAGTTCCAGCTTCCAGATCATGTCCTTTATCTGCAGCACATCTCTGTCCAGCCTACATGTTCACCTGTGGTTGATTTTTTGTCTCCTTGTATTTCCTTTTTGATTTTTCCGGAAACAGAGATGTGCATTCCAGACTCAGTGAGCCAGATTTTCGTATCACTGTCGGCTGTGGAGAAGACCGGATATTCACAGATAAGCACCCAACACATGCCCTTTCCAGTATCCCGTCTGCAAACACCAGCCCCGTGGTGTGTGCTGAGTCCTGCAGATGCTGCTCTGAACGGTTCCTTCATGTCCTATCACCTTCCTCTCCTGGGAGGTCAATAGAAAACCCACGGTCAGAAATAACTTAATGCTTCTCCCTCCATCAGCCAGGTCTAACAGAGGACAAAGGAATTGTTCTTCTCTATTCTGTTGCAGAGTGTCTCAGCTATAAAATGGGGCCAAATGGCCTCCCCCTGAGCACAAATAACAACAGGAGAAAGATCCATATGCAATCGAGTGTAGGATAAATGTGCTTAGCTGATCGTTCGTTTCCCTAATATTTTTTTTATGAATAGGTTTAGCTTATGGTAAGATGGGACTTTATGGTCCTGTAAGTCTTGCTTGTGTCAAAACAAATGAACTAGCCATCCTAGGGGGGAACTATCAATCCAATATATGTGTGTGCATGGGTGTGGGGAATCAGACCTATTATACCTTTAAGAGCAAATTAGATGCTGTTCCTATGATTCATAAAGCTATATATCTAATGGCATGACTCGTCATCTAGAAAATAAACGTTTCGAGCCAGTTTCTCATCTCATAAATTTCCCCTCTGGCACCGAAGGACATAAACTAAATGGGCTGACTCACAGGGAAACAATACAATTTGGATACTTTCAAATGAAAGATAAAATTGCCTTAGGGCACAGAGGGGTGTTGGGGTCCCGAGGAGTGGTTGGCGAGCGCAGGACGGTGCACTGGGGGCCGCTGCCATTCCCAGCAGATCAGTCACTCCTAGGAAGCCCTTCATGATTCCAGCCCCTCTTGGGCCTGTGAAAACATGACCACCATGATGAAGCATCCAAAATGGAAGTGGTCATGTTTGAGATGGACTTGTGTAGGTGCTGCCTCCTGGCAGGGAGGAGAGCGTTGGCTGCCCGTTCCTGAGCATGGCAGGGAAGGACAGGAGACGTGGAGAGCCAGCCCAGGGCAGAAGGGGAAGGTGGTTCTCAGCTACCAGGGATCAGGAAGGTCCCTGTGCATTCATTCCCACCTGAAGCTCTCCCAAAGGCTGCAGCTTCCCATGGGATGGCTCTCATCACCTTCACAGCATCTTTGTCCATCGCTCTTGGTCCTGCTGTGTCACTGAGCCCCTTGTTTGGGTGGCAGCTGCCATTGCCTTCTTCTGTGTGATCTTACCCATTTCTGCTCCCCATCGATTTGCTCTTGATGCTTCCTCACCCCTCAACACACACTCCCCAGCACCAGTGGGAAAATCCCAGAGCCACTGGCTCAAAATTCCACTGGAAATCAAGAGAAGTCATAGAATCACAGAATAACTTAGATTGGAAAAGGCCTCCAAGACTGAGTCCAGCCTTTAACCAGTCACTCCCTTGTCACGCCACAGCAGTAGTGCCTCATTCAGTTGTTTCCTGAACACCTCCAGGGATGGGGACTCCACCACCTACCTGAGCAGCCCCTTCCCAATGCCTGACCACCCTTTAAGTGAAGAAATTCCTCCTGATGTCCAACCTGAAACTCCCCTGGCTTGAGGCCATTTCTTCTTGTCCTGTCCTTTGTTCCCTGGGAGCAGAGCCTGACCCCCCCTGGCTGCCCCCTCCTGTCAGGGAGTTGTGCAGAGCCACAAGGTCCCTCCTGAGACCCCTTTTCTCCAGACTGAGTTCCCCCAGCTCCCTCAGCCTCTCCTCACATGACTCACACTCCAGCACTTTCCCCAGCTCCGTTCCCTTCTCTGGACACACTCCAGCCCCTCAATGTCTTTCCTGCCATGAGTGGCCCAGAAGTGGCCACAGCACCCAAGGTGTAGCCTCACCAGTGCCTAGCACAGAGGGACAAGCCAGGAGCAAGCCCTGGCTGCCTGGCTCTCCCAGCCTGGCCTTGACATGACTCAGGGTGGATGCAGGAGCCGGCACGGGCGGCCGTGCTCCCAGTAACCTGGTTAGGGGGTGGAGGTGTGCTCGCCGTAATGAGCACTGCATCCAACCCCTAACCTCGTTTGTGTGAAGGCTGACACAAGGCAGATGACAGCTGGGTACCTGAAGGATCTAATTAAAACGTACTTGAGGCAGGGCAGGCAGAGCAGAGGGGATTGCTCATCCAGCCAGTGCTTAACAGCAGGAAAAAGAAAAACAAGGAATCGACTACTGGATTTGCTAAAGGGCATGGATGGGGAGGGTGAGGATTCTTCCCTAAGTCGGGGATGTGCAGGGAGGAGCTGGGTTAGGGGACAGGGAGGGGGTGTGCAGAGGGACAGGGGCTGGGGGACAGCGGAGCAGTGGCATCAGTGTGAGAGTGCAGCTCTTCCCGGGATCACCCACATCTGTCTTCGCCCACAGCGCCTGTCTGTGCACACAGGTACCCTCAGCAGAGGTATTTATCTTGCTTCCTAGGGAGAGCACATGCTTCCCCATCCATCTGCACGCATCCTTTGCTGTTCCTTGCCTGCACGGACCCCCTGCTCTCGCTCTGCAGACGTGTGTCTGCATCCATTTATCTGGGTGTCAGATAAACTCCTCTCTTCATCCCTCTCTCCAATTACTTTGGATGCCCTTTCCAGCCCAGAACTTCAATTACATTCTAAAGAACAGAGTAAAATATCGTCACATTTTCTTTCTTTCACGTGTTTGTTCCTTCCTTGGGTTTTTTTTGGTTTGTTTTTTTTTTCCCATTTTTTCCATTTTTTTCCATTTTTTCCGTCTGGAACAGTCTCATTTTGTAAATGCCTGGAAGCAGAAAATTTTGCAGATGCAAGAGCCTTGAGGCGCCTCGTTAAAGGTGCTTGGGGGTGTTTGGGGAGAGCGACAAAACCCCGGACAATGGGAGCCCTGACGTCAGGCTCTATTTATACCTCCTCCTTTCAGAAACCTCCCTGGGATGGCGCTTTTCCTAGAGTTCTCTGCTAAATGCTGCAGCCTGAGCTGTCCCTGTCCTCCTCAAAGGGCACAGATTTATTTCTAGGCGTACCCTGGCAGCACAGGCCATATCACCAGGGCCAGGCTTCCGCACGCAACTTTTCATGGGAGGAACAGTGTTGCCACAAGCAAGGCTGCTCCGTGTGGATGAGTATCTGTGGAGGTGTTTCAGCTCCAAAATGTGCCTCTTGAAAGGTCAAAAGCATTACAGAGCTTTGTTTTAGTGGCTGGTATTTTGGTGTTCTGATTATTCTAGATGGGCGTTGTGGCTTTGCAGGGTTGGATTGGATGTTGGCTGTGCGTGTGTGAAGGAGAGATGCTTTTGAAGCTGGAAGTTTAATTACAGGCAGAGGGTAGTGGGAGAAAATGCCATAAATCCATGTGGTCCAAACTGCTGCAGGGTATGGAGTGAGAGGTGCCCCATCCTGCAGTGTGGGGACCGACATCGAGCACCCTGAACTGCGGGATGGGCACAGCAGGGACACCGAGGGGTTAGACCTGGAGGGCCCTGCAAATTCTGGCCTCAGTTACTATTGCAGGGATTCCTTGGTATAATTAGGAGCAGTCAGGGTGGCTCCTGGGGACATCCTGCAAGTGTTTTATTTTTTTCCTTCCAGATACTGCTGTTTTGCTTGCGAGTGTTCCTTAGACAAGTGAATAAAGCAGCAGTTTGCTTCCAGGAGGGCGTTTTGTGTGAATAACAAACCTGTGAGAAAGATGGAAGGGGTCGGTGTTGTTGGGAATGTAGGAATTACTTTATTCTCAGGGGGACAGAAACAGCTGGGCAGAAGAGCACAGGGAAGAGCGAAAGTTTTATTGTACACAGCAGCAGTGTGCAGGTACCGTGTGCATTCTCTTCGCTGTCACAGAGGGACTTAGGTTTGTGCTTCTTCAGGCAGCTCAGTCCTCCCCCACAGGAGATCCCCATCCCCTCTCCAAAGGCATTCAGCAATGAACCAGCATCACTCAACACATGGCAGTTGAACCCAGAGAGGTGAAGGCCCATGCCCAGGGCCATGCAGAGAGGCCATGGCAAATCTGGGGAGGACACCCCCCCATCCCATCTCGTATTTCCTGATCCCAGGGCTCCGCACGCTTCCCCCTACGCTCAGCACCGGGGCCGAGCTGCTGGCCAGATTTCACCAAGTCTTTAGCACACATGTTCACGCTTTTTGTTCTCACGTCAGGCCTTCAAGGGAGCCCTGATGAGCTCATACTGGTGCTCTGGGAAAGGTGATGTTATCGAAGACTGGTGCAGGTGCGACCTCAACGCCTTCGATGAGAACGGACTCCCGAACTGCAGCCCTCTCCCTCCGCCTGTGTACGTATCCCTGTGAGCCCTCTATGGGTCACCAGCCCCTTTCCCGTGGGTCACAGCCCCCCAGAACCACCCCGTTTCCCAGGGGCTCAGCCCGTGGGCACCTCCTTCTGCACCCTCTGGCCTGGGGTCTGCAGTCCAGCCCTCCTCACTGTGTGACTGATGCCTTTAGGATATCCTGGCTCTGGCTGTGGCCCTGGAAGGTTTCCTTATAGATTTTCATCACCTGATTAGCAGGGCTTGTAGAATGGGATTTCAAATGCTGAAAGAAATGGAATTACAGTGCAATTCATTGTGGCTTGTCAGAGCAAGAGCAAATCAGGAGCAAACTGATGGGGAATTAGCTGAGAAAGCAGGAAGACTGGCTCCAGCGAGCCACAAGGAGCAGAACACCTTCTCAGTGAGCCAATATCCTCGGAGGGGTTTCTTTTCCCATCCCGAGTCCAGCGAACATGCTGTGTGTTTGGAGCCAGACTCTCCGTAGCCCTGTATTTGGTGTTGTCATCTGCCCCGGTGCAGAGGGAGCGGACGCCTCTGCACTAGCACAGCCAGGAGCACAGAGCTCCTCTGCCTTCATCCCACGTTGTTCCTGCTCTGGGCAGGAGCTCCTGCACAGCTGCCCCGCTCTGGCTCTCGCCCACACCTCTCAGAGGTCTGCAGCTGGGTGAATTCACGCCACATCTGCCCCTTCCTTCTCCCCCTCCCATCCGCCCTCACCTTTGCTCGCTGGCAATGCAGACCTGCCCCTCCCCTCCTGTGGACTCAGCCCTGCTGGGTTTCAAGAACCTGGATCCTCTCCTGTTTTGCTCTTGGGGTGTTGGTCCTTTCTTCCCTTGCTGAAGTTCAGCAGCTCTCACAGACACTGAAGGCCCCTTTAGATGAGATATTTGGGGTTGCATGAGCTTGCCTCCTCCAGGAGCAGGGGGAGGCTCCCAGGGACACACATTGCAGTAGGCTGGACTCAACTGACCTTCAACTGGAAGTTCTTTGATGCTCACAAGCCTGCTCTGCCCTTGTGACCTCTCTCCTTGGTGGGCACATCCACGTGTGTGACTGTGGGCCTTTTTTGGGGTCATGCTGCTTAGAGATGTGGATTCCTCCTCAGAAACGGAGCTCATGTCTTACTTGTGTTCTTCCTGTCTCCCGCCCAGCCTGCGGCTCTCCCCCAACGTGGAGCCCTCCAGCACCGTGGTGTCTCTGGAGTGGCTGGATGTGCAGCCTGCCATCGGGACGAAGGTGTCGGACTATGTCCTGCAGCACAAGAAGGTGGATGAGTACACGGACACAGACCTCTACACAGGTGGGTGTGAGGGAGGGCAACCTCCTCGTGGTGCAGAGGACTCTCGGCCATGCTTCCTGTGCCCTACCTGGCTGGGAGCTGCTGCTTTGGTGGAGAATGGCGCACAGAGCCAAGGTGTTACGTGAGGTACCAAACTCACTCCATCTGAGAGGTTTCTGGAATCTTCTGCAGACGTGGCTGTTTGAGGGGAAGGGGAATTACAAACCCCGGTGAGGCAGAAGGAAATTATTTGCCCTTTTTTGGGCAGGAGAGCCGTGAGTTGGAGTTTCCGAAGTGGATGTTGATCTGATGAGTCTGAAACGCCACAGGATGGTGTTTGTAGGGGGAAGGTCACCCCTCAACAGCTCAAGGGCTTTACTGGTCTGTTCCACTGAGTGACCAGTGACCTGCCTTTGAAAGGACATTTTCAGTTGTCTTGCACACCTATCAGAGGAACTCAAAACCTGCAATATTTAGGGAGATCATTTAAAGAGCACAAAACTGCTCCAGGAGAACCTGAAACTTCCCTGGGTTGACGTTTTGTTCTCAGGCTTGTACTGACTGCTCCATGCCTTAAAACAGCTTTGTCAGCAACTCAGTCCATGCTCCAGGAGCTGCTGGACACGGCAGAGGGCTGTGAAGGATGGGACTTGATTTGGGTGAGTCAATGATGGATTTCAGAAAATAGAACTTGAGACCTTGAGTAATGGCAGTGCTGCAGGGAAAGCCAAGCAGAACCTACTGCTTTTTGCTTGAGGATTTTGGATGCAGGTTTTTAAAGAAACTCACAAGAGCTGTCAGGGGCAGCTGGTATTGTTGACCAAAGCAGAGACTTACCTGGGACGGGGCTGGTGTTGGAGTGCAGAACCTCGCTGGCCACGTGCAGACTTGCAAGGGCTCCCGGGGCACCCTGGCAAGATGTTTAGGTGTGTTTCCCTGTTGGGAAGACAGGCTCAGGAAGATCATTCAGACCTTACAGCCACAGGGAAGTTTCCGCCCTCTCTGTTCGCCTCAAGCCCATCTATTCTGCTTCTGCAGCATAGATGCCACCATATCCAAAAATCGTGTGCTACAAGAGCCGGCCTGTCTGTGCTGGAGAGAGCCATATCCCCATCTCCTGGGGGGTCCGGCTGTTTGTGGAGACCCCTGCAAGAAGGAGCTCTGGTTCCTGGCTCGTACACCAGTCCCATCCCACAGGACCTTTCTCCTGCACCTCGCCAGCATCCCCTCCCAAAGCTGCCCCATGTGGCCATGGCCCTGGGTTATGTCTCTGGTTTCTCGGCATGGAAGAAGGTTTGTTCTTTATCTCGGAGGGGCACCTTGCAGTAATGGAGAAAGAAAACAAGCCACCAAAGGAGGGGCTTTGTTTTGGATGGGGATTCCAGATTGCTCACACATCAGTCAGGTGAGGCCAGACTAGGGAAACGTGGGGTTTCTCCTTTGAAATGGTCGGATCTTTGCCTGGCAGCCAGAGTAGGAAATACAGATTATTATTATTATTTTCCTTTTATGACTGCCATGTGTTTGACAGGCAATTGAATTCATTGTGGGGAGCTTCCCTCCCCTCTCTCTGCTCTGGGGGACTGTTTGGGACAGAATGACCCTATTAACAATTAAAGAGAAAAGCCAATCCTAAATCTCTCCCCTTTTTTCTGTATTGTTTATAACCAAACAACATTCCTGCCTTCATTCCTTTCTTACCCTACAGGCCTGTAATGCCAGATGACTTGATTCCTGCAAATACCTTGTGTAGGTTTGCAGAGGTGCTGACTGATACAGCTCTCTACAGCCAAAAATCCTGCCCTGGATATCCCCTGATCACCATCACCCACCCGTCCTGCTGCACCACAGCTCCTCCCATCTGAGCAGCATCCACTAAAACAATAACTCAGCCTCAGAGGGAGAATCTTTGGGATGGAGGTGTGGGGTATGAAATTTGGGTGGCTTTTGATGGATATGGGCAGATCTTCCTTCCCCATCAGTCTCCCAGCTGGTGGCAGGGAGGAGCAGGTTGTTCCCATTGCTGGGAAGTACATCACAGGTATTTGCTGAGCAGGCCAGCTCTGGGCTGGGAGGATCTGGCAAGGTTATAGGGCTCTTGAGGCTGCTGCCACTCACTCTTTGGAACTCTGGAGTTTAAATGGGTGGGTTATTTGTGCTTGGACAGTGGTTTTGTTTGCTTTATTGCAGTTGTAGCCATTTCTTACTGGGATTCCTGGTGCTGAGAGGGGCTAGAGCTCTGCCAGCCTGCTCTTCATCCTCATGACAAGCTAGGTGGTACCTGGTCCCAGCCTCACCTTCCTCCTGCCCCTCAAAAGCCTCCAGTCTCTCACCCTTGCAAAACTCCTTGGCCTCCCCCTTATTCTGCAACTAGAAGATGTAACCATTCCCTTGAGCCAGAAAACATTTGTTCCTCTTCCTCTTGGAGCAGAGTCAGGAGGGAGTTTTGAGACGGGTCTAACGTGGGTCCCCTCTGCTCCCTGCTGGGCTCCGCGTGCGACAGGGGTGCTGCAGGACAGGCGAAGGGAGCCGGGAGCCTGCATGGGTCGGTTGCCCTCGGCTGTACGAGGTTTTTTAAGAGGCTTGTTACTGGTACTTAGAAAAACACAGCCCTTGGCCCATCTGAGGCGGAGAGGAGGTGAACTTGTGTGTGAAACAAACCACACTTTCAACACCAGCGCGCGGGGAGCAAGCGGCTCCTCGCTCGGGAGCCAGCCGAGAAGACGGAGAGCAATTACATCCCAAGCTGTTTATTAAAACTTGTGGAAATTACTCATAACTCCATGTGTGCGACAGCTTTGTAGTTGAGTGATGCTCTTTGTTTGAACATGGGGCTCTCGGAGAGGGCGCGGGCGCGCGCGCGTGTGTGTGTGTGTGCGCGGCCGAGCCCGCCAGCGCATTATGTCATGGACCAAGCAGGCGCTGCACTTGAGAGAGGGAGAGGGAGAAATGTGTTTTACAGGGTGAGGTACAAACTGAAATGGCTGTGAACATCTGGAACTGATATTAGGCTTGGAAAATGTTTTCTGTCACTCCAACACTCCTCTGGAGGAAGGTTTCTGAAGTTAAGAAGCTCCAAAGGGGATGAGGGGGAGGGATGAGGGGATAACATGGCTGTGGTGCAAAGTGCTTTTCATGTCTCCATTCTCTAAGACAGGCTGTGTCTCTGCATCTGCCAGAGGTGGCACCTGGGCTATCACTGCTTCTCGTTGTTGTGGCCCTGGCTTAGGAGGTCCCCTGGACCAGCTGAACCCCCTTTGCCTGAGCCAGCCCTGCATGGGGTGTGCAGCATCCTCCAGCCTGTGCTGGAAGACAGAAGGATCCTTGCCCTGGTTTTAGGGTTGGGAGCTGAGGAGCTAAGCCGGGAGGCCTTGTCTGAAAGCTGAAGGCTGAAATCCTCAGGAGGGAACAGGCAGACCTATGCCTGGTTTAACACCACCTGGACCTTCTCTGGGGCCCACCTGGGAGGTCGGACCCACCTGGATTTGGGGAGGCTGCTGAGAGCTTGTGTAATGCAAGGTTTCAAAGTAAAAAAGTGCTTTGAATGTGTTTTTAGAACATTTTGGGGGATGACTGGGGGAGGATGAAGGGCTGGGCTTGGCTGTGTGGTGGATTGGGTTTGTGGGTTGGGCTGTGTCGCTTCTGGGCTGGTGGCTGTGTCGCTGCTGTGATGTTTTGTGGCGCTGGGAGCTGCTCAGTCCCTTTCTCAAAGTTCTCTCTCTGGTGCAGTTTTCTTCCCCTCGTGCCCACATCTCTGTTGCTGCTGGGTCTCTGAACATCTGTGGGGCTTTGCGGGGGCTGCTGTGTGCCTGCACAGGGCATGGTGAGGAGGCTGGGGAGGGGGTGGTTCCAGGGTATCTCAAAGAACTTGGCTGGTGATAAGTCAGACCTTGCAGGCTCTGAGGTAGGAATGGACTCTCAGTTAATGTGCAAATGGAGGGGACAAAACAAGACAAAGAGATAAAATTCCTTCCCTGAGGTCACAAGAGCAGTGGATTAATCTCAGCATGAGAGCCTCAGCATGGGACAGTACTCACCTCTGAGGGCAGAGACAGGTGCAGGTCCTGGATCCCCCAGCTTTGTGCCCTGTCCTGTGCTCACTGCTCCTTCAGGACTCTCAGGCTGACCACTGAGCCAGTCTGCACCTCCCAGTCTTTCCCCACCACTGGGGTGAGCAGCCCTGGACATGAGCACAGCACATGCACGAGCTGTGTCCTTGAGCATGAATCCACCTCCTCCTGCCCCTGCTTCGGTATCAAAGTGGGAAGAACTGGGGAGATGCAGAGAAACAAAGCATCACTTGCTGTCCCCGTGGTTGAGGGTGACAGCGAGTGTGAAAGAGGTGTTGTCCCAATGCACAGCTGGCTCTGTGCTGCTGATGGCAAATCCCTGAAGGATTAGGAGGCTCTGCCCCTCTCCCAGCCCTTCATCTTCTGTCCTGCTCTGTGTAGGCTCCCACTCTGTGGTTTTGCCCCTTTTCTGTGGTACTTCAGAGCTCGGTGTGTGCTGACAGCTGAATCAGGGCAGCTGGGGACGTTGTGGGGTATTGGCTGAACAAAGTGTACAAAAAACAGGTAAGCAGCTCTCCTGCTTCAATACAGCACTTGGTTTGGGATGCCATGTCCAAGCAGGACCGGTGAGGTCTGAGCAGAGAGTCGCAGGCTTTATTATCTCTGATGATGTCAAGGGATCCTGGCCTCTCCGGGGTCTTTCCACCAGGGCAGTGACCACATTCACAAGATGTAGCCCTCATCCAGAACAGCTTGTAATCCTCAAAGAAAGGAGAACAGGAGCACAGCCTGCTGAGCGAGCCTATTGGAGACCTCAGAGCAGCAGAATGCGGAGTCTGGCAGCTTGCTCAGAGCCCTCTGCTGTACTGGGACCCTCCATACAGGGGACTGTGGTGTGGAGGAGAACCAGCAGGTAACCTGGGAGGTGTCTGGACAACAGACAGGGCAGGAAGATGTGCAGGAGAGGAGAGTATGGTTATATAAAACCCGTGCACATCAGCACGCCGGCATTACAGACTGCTCTGGAGCAGAGCTGCTCTGCAGAGGAGCCTGTGCACAGCATCGTGTCTGTAAAAGAAAGCAAAAGAGGTCAACCCAGACGGCTGAGTGTTTTGTGCACTTGCAAGTTGTGCTCTGAATTAAGGCTCGGGAGTGTCTTATTTATAACTTCACTCCGCGGTGTGGAGCACGGTTGTGACGTGTCTGGACGGCTGGGGATGTGCAGATATAGCTATGGCAACCAGCTCTTCCAGACACCCTCTTGTGTGCAAGCTGTGCTGCTACTGCCATGTGAAAACCCGGGGCAGGCTGGGAGAGAGGAGAAAAGTGTCTGGCCTGAGCAAATACTGTTCCTGTCAGAGAGGAGGCAGTGCAATCTCTGTGCAACCATGCTGCACGCCTATTGCAAGCCTTAAAATCATCTTTAAAGAGTGCTGACCGACAAACTGGGCACCACGAAGAGCAGCAGGAGGAGTTGACACTGCCCTTAGGAAGCTGTAGGAGCTTGAGGTCCAGCCAGGAGCTGGGTAAATAGGTGAACATTGCCCCTGCCTCCTCTGCGGCTAACACATGGGGAAAGATGTTTTCAACACCCAGAGTGCCCTTCGTGAGTGCTGAATCCACTTCACTTGTTAGCAGAAGGAAAGATGATTCAAAAAGAAGCCTTTGAAGTGAAGGTCAGGTTTTTGGAAGCTGCTTCCTGGGATGTGTTGTGTAATAGCACCAAGCAAGTGCTTCATTTTGGCCATTACCCTTGCTGTGAAGCTCCGATTTCTCTCTCCCTGGGACAGCTGTAGTTATTTCCACCTACCGGTGTCATTTTTGTATCCTGGAAAGCAGAAGGGAGGTGCAGGGTTCTCAACTCTCAATTAGCCTTGAGTCAGTTGCTGAAAAATTTCATTAATACACATTTCCATATGGTTGTTCCAGGGGTTTTTATTTTTATCTGCCCAGACACCTTTTGGCCAGAACTGGGCATCATCTTTGCTTTCTCCCAAATCACTTTATAGGTGGAGACCTGGGACTGTCTGCCCTTTTCCTGCTGTCTGCAGAGGATGGAGCAGCCTGGCTGGTGCCTTCAGTGTGTCATGCTCTTCAGGAGCACCGTGTTTGCCAAGGGCTTTGTGCTGTCTGCTCAGAGCTGCCTCTCCCTCAAGGACAGCTGTAGATGCTGCCTTCTGGCTGAGAAGGCTCTGAACTTCTTACATGGCAGCTAATGAGGCCATTCGTAGAGTTTTTTTACTAGTCTGTGATTTTATCCTCTAGGATTAAGTTTCTCCTGATCTGGAAAAGTCAAGGCCACAAATCCGTCTTGTCAGAAAGCATCAAAGGCCAAGGCTGCTAACACAGCCAGACAGATCACGGCATGTGAGTGCAGAGCAGTGGAACTTTTTCATAGGAGCCTTTATTGACCAGACAGGCTTTTTTAATCAATAAATTGTGGCTGGAATTTGGAGGGAAGCTCAGTCTGTGTTTGCAAAGCTGGTGCTTGGCAATGCAGCCCTGAGCTATGTGGAAAATACAGGCTCTGGGGCATCTGTGGATGCAACACAACCTGCTCTGCGAGGAAACTTGGGCATTCTCACTGAGCAAAGAATCTGGGCCTTCCCTTTGGATGGGCTCTGAATGACGCCCAGACTGGGATCCTCTGCCAGGGTAGGATCTTCCTGGAGATTTTGCATGTTGCTCTCATTGTAGCCAAAGCCTGGGATGATATCCTGAATGGGATGGAGAATCTGCTTTCCAGTTCTCTGGCTGCAGTTGAGGTTTCCCATGTGTTCAGCATTGTCAGGTGGCTGAAATACAATCCAAAAAGTTAGCCAGCATCCCTCCACGCTTCTCTGGAAGGAAAAAAGGATAGAAAAGAGATCCAAAGAGGCACAAAGACTGCCTTGGGACAGCCTATTCTGTCCTGTTTGAAACCTGTCAGCCCCAGCACAGGAGGTGCTCTGGGGACGTTGCAGTTATCCTGGGCTCTGATCGTGTCTGGTGCCTGCTCTGTCCTGCCAGCATCAGCTCTGCTCTGAGCCTCACCATGCCTCGGGCACATCCCTGTTCAATGGCACGTGGTGGCAGCAGCCCTTCACCTTTGCCTCTCCCAGGCTGGGCTGGGCACACTGTGTGTCCTGAGAACCATCATCTCCTGCTCACCAGAATGATGGGGCCTCCTCTGGTTGGGCAGTGGCTCAAGGTGGAGCCTGTCATCTATTCCCCATGTTGCTCCAGTGTGAGGGAAGTTCAGTAAAACTGGAGAGGGATTAAACCTGAGTCGGGGGATTTGCCAATTAAAATATCTGCTCCTCCTGCAGGTTTCATATGATACAGGAGAGACCCTCCCCATCTCCCCCGTGACCCTTTCCCAGTTTGTTCAGCTTGCCAGGGATTGAGATCTGGCTCTTAGAAGTGAGGGGGCAACTGGGTCTAGGTTACATTTCATGCTGTTTAGATAGGATAAACCTTTCCTCCCTGTAATTGGGTGATTGGACTTGTGAGGTTTCCCAGATATTAATCTGGAGAGCCTAGAGGGGGTCAGATTAGGTTATGGAGACATAATAGGAAATACTGCTCTGGCTAGTTTGGGTTATGGGGGATAGGGTGGATATTCTGCAGCATTCCCCTGCTCGGTTCCCACTGATGGGGCCGGCATGGTGGGGTCAAGGAACAGTCTTATCTCATCATCGAGTTGACTTGGGCTTTGATGGGAGCAACTCTTTGTGAACTCTTTCCACCGCTGTAATCCTGCTCTTCCAGAGGACAGGACTATGACCCCTCCTTTGGAGAAGGGAGGGGTGGGTGGTGCTGACCTGCTGCTGCTGGGGCTCGTTCTCAGGGGAGAGGGCATCTTTTTTCAAATGGATTTCATGTCCCACGGATCCTTGGGATAGAAAAACCTTTGCATTCTGGAGTGGCTTTGTTTGGACCAAGTAAAGATGTTCCTCATTGCTCCCTCATGTAGTGCCAGTAGTGGGGAAGGGCTCAATGCACCCCAGAGGGGATTGTTTAGTGAGCATTTAAGTGCATGTGTGCCTCTGTCCTGTGTGAGAGATGTATTTGAGAAAGGTTGTCATGTTGACCTAGTCAGAGGCAGTGAGATGAGCTTGTCCCTGTGGCCAAATAAGTGTTTTGGAGCTGGCAAGGGACCCTGCTCTGAAGCAGCATCCCAAGGTGTCCTGGAGAAGGGAGACTCACCACATTTGTGCTGCAGGGCCGTTTGTTATGTGGGTTAAACCCCCCTCCCGTTCCTGCTGTGTTCTCCTCCTATGTTTGGGAGCAGCTCTGCAAAGTTGCTGGACACAAGTTCTGCTGAGACAAGCCTGGCTCCAGGCACCAGTCTGGAACACTCCTTCCAGCCCTCATTTCTTTTTATTAACAGTGAGATGACAGATAGGGGATGGTCATTAATTTAATAAAGGATGTTTCTGATCACGACTCCAGAAGCAGGATCCTGAGGTTTTCCGTGGTGGTCTAATGACTCACCCTGATGAAACAGGGTGAGGCTGGGTTAGGAAATACCTCACTGGAGCTTAGAGTATGGCAACGGCTCTTTCCACAGAGCAGCCAGGCTGCTACAGTCATTCTGCCATCCTTGGCTGGGCTGTCCTAGGGCCTTCCCAGTGTGATAATTACCCGCACTGGGAAGAGCTGGATTTCAACTCCAGAGATAGCCATGGCCCCAAGTGCAGCTGGGTGAGGCTCACTTCCTTTTTCCTGGTGCCAGCCCTGAACACCTGCCTGGGGTCACAGTGGAGTCAGGGAATGCTGAGGTGTGGCTGGGGGACCCAATTCCCCACCACCCCCTTCGTGGCACACTCAGGAGGGCAGCACAGGCTGTGCTGTGAGAGCTTGTACAGTACAACCGAGAATACCCAGCTTTCCTTTATCCTGTTCTGTCATCTCTGGAAATCAATAAATCTCACCAACTCCGTTGTTCAGATTGGGAAATTGAGGCACTCAGCAGTAATGGCCAAAAATCACGTGTGGACTCTAAATCCAGAAGAGCCAGTTAAGAGCAAGGGCTCTAAATTCATGTACAGTTAATGGTTACTGGGCTGGCTGCTCTCAAGCCCCAGAAGTTCACACTTTGGCTGCAGATTTTTTCAGATCTCAGTTGACAGTTCCTGTAGAAAGCCTTGGAGAATGTCAAACACATGTGGATGTGCCTGTCCTGCTGGGACACTGCGAGCAGGAGTGGCAGTTACCCCCAGGCACCAAAGAAACCATCGTGTCTACCCCATCCTGATGCTGAGCTTTCATGAATGGGATGTGGCCACCCCATCTGCCTGCCCTGAGGTGTGCCAGACCCTCTGGGGACAACGTGCAGTGGCTGCAGGGACTGTTCCTCCTCAGCATCCTGGCTTGATTGTGGGTCTTCCCAGAGCCTTGTAGCTGATGGAGCTTCCTCTGTTTGATACCCCCAGGATGGTGGGATGGTGTCTGTAAGCACAACCTCATCTCTGCACCCTCCCCTCTGGGGATAAAGGCATGAGGCTGCTGGCCCCTTTTTTAAGTTAAGGGGCTTTCTTTGATATCTCCCAGATGTTTTACAGTCCACACAGATGAGCTCAGGGAAGCAGCAGTAGATGCGTAAAAGTGGGTGCTGCAGCCCTCAGACCTCAAGAGTGGCTGTGCATTCCCTTCCCAGGGAAGCCAGGAGGATTTCTGGTGCCTGCTCTGCTCTGCCTGGCCCCAGCTCCCAGCCTCCCTGCTCCCTCCCGTCCCCAGAGCAGGTGAGGCATGTCAGGGCTCCTTGGGAACTGGGGAGAGGAGTGTGTGAGCCAGGGAATGGCCTGTGATGGGGGGGACGTTGGAAAGCCAGCAGTTTGCTGGGATGGTGCCGGAGCTGGGTGGCTGGACAGGCGCTCCAGCTGTGTGAGGGTCGGCTGCTCAGCATCTGCCACGTCCTCCAGCTGCAAACAGCTGGAATGTCCATGGGAACACGGCACTGGGACCAGCCCCACTCCGGGCCAGCCAGCTCCCCTTGGCTCCTGGCCCTGGGCTCATTCTGCACCCTGCATGCTGCAGGGAGGGTGCTCTGCCCTGGGGCTCTCCACAGAACTGAGATCTGAAAATAATCTGCAGCCAAAGTGTGAACTTCTGGGGCTTGAGAGCAGCCAGCCCAGTAACTGTTAACTGTGCACGAGTTTAGAGCCCTTGCTCTTAACTGGCTCTTCTGGATTTAGAGTCCACATGTGACTTTGGGCCATTACTGCTGAGCGCCTCAATTTCCCAGTGTGAACAATGGAGTAGGTGAGATTTATTGTTTTCTTTCTCTGAATGGTCAGTGGTGAGCACACAGTGCAGTGGGCTCAAAAGCTGGGCAGAGGGGTTGGGATGGGAAATACCTTCTTCCCTGCCCCTGTGCTCGTCCTCAAGCACGTGATAGGTTCTTTTATCTGCTAATATAGTCAGAAAACAGTCCAGATCTGTCCACAATCCTGTTAGAGCCTTTGACTCTTGCTCCTGTGCCTCCTGGCAGCTCTAATTATGGATGTTCACGCTGCTGATTAATGACTTGGTTCATCCTCAGTGGCACCAGTTTTACACGTGCAGCTCGATTTTCCCCCCACGACAATTTGTGCGAGGGGGAAATAATCCCTGTTAAAAACCAACAGCACAGAAATGTGATGTTGGCACTGTGCCTCCATCTGGCCCTTCTGCATCCTGTCCATCCCTTCACTCATCTCCCCCCGGCCTTTCATCTCCAAGAGAACAACCCTAATTGCCGCACGCTCTAATTTTGCTGCACTGTATCCCATAAATCACTCGGACGCGCGGAGCATTTTCCTGCTCCTTAACAAAAGGAGTGGGATTTTCTCCTCTACTGCATGTTTTACAGGTGACTAATTGCATCAAGGCACCTTTGAAGCAATGACTTCATCAATTGCTCATCCTGCAGACACATTGCTGGTTTCATATGCCTGATCAGAATCCTGCATTTATTAGGATTAATTTATTCTCCAATCATTTTTCATCCACCGCAAGGACAGGAAAGTTGAGTGATGTTACTTGCTCAGCTACGTAAGCACGATTTCTTGCCTCATTACTGAGCCTGAGATATTTTTGCTACACACTGAAACTTCTCCAAATGAAAATGAGTAATGTTACTTTTGGGAGAGGAGGGTTCCCAGAACACTAGAGAAATCAAGTTATTTCAGGGTGTCTACAAATTTGCTTTGGGTCTTCATCATCTTCCTTTCTAATGTTGCCCCCTGCTTTGTCATGGGGCACGTCTGTGTGAGCAGTAGCACGTCTTGGGCTTCAGACAGAGGGAACCAGGGGTGGGTAATGTGGTGGGATGTTTCTCCCAACTAGAGACCATCCAAAATGAGAGGTTCTCGCTGTCCTGTGGAAACAGGCTCAGAGAGCTGGGGTTGCTCAGCCTGCAGAAGAGAAAATTCCAGGGCCCTTCCTGTACCTAAAGGGGCTCCACGAGAGCTGCAGAGGGACTTTGGACATAGGCTGGGAATAACAGGACAAGGGAGAATGGCTTCAAACTGACAGAGGGCAGGGATAGAAGGAATATTGGGAAGAAATTCTTGACTATTAGAGTGGGGAGGCCCTGGCACAGAGTGCCCAGAGAAGCTGTGGCTGCCCCTGGATCCCTGGAAGTGTCCGAGGCCAGGTTGGATGGGGCATGAAGCAACCTGGAATAGTGGGAGGTGTCCCTGCCCAGTGCAGGGGAGTGGAACAAGATGGTTTTAAAGGTCCCTTCCAATGCAAACCCTTCCATGATTTTATAATTCTGCAGGTTAGCAAATCCTCAGGAGGCTGTGGGAAACACTCGGGGTGTATGGCTGAGTGTAGGGTGTGGCGGGGCTGGCAGTATGGAAAGGGATGCAGTGAACACAGGCTGATCGTCTCCAAGGAGGAGAATCTGTAACTGCTGGGGACAGAGAGCAGTAAAGATAGGGAAATTCAGACTTTTCTTAAAGGCTGTGGTCAAGTTTTTGTGGGAGCAGTGGCTGATAACGACTGCCAGAAGACCTTGACTGGGCAGCTAACCTTCCACCCCCACAAAGGCTCCTCTTTTGGGAAGAACGGAGCTTGTTTGCATCCCAGCAGGAATTTTGCCTCTGCTACTTCCAGTCTGGTGTTCATGAGTTCTTGGGGGTGGATTTTGCAGCATAGCTTATGGACCACATGGGGTTGTTCTGAACCAAAGCTGGGTTTAAGACTGGTTTGGGGCAGGTGTGGCAATGCTGGGGAGCCTCACCTGGGTGATGTGCAGAGCTGGGATGAGGAGGTGCAGGAGAGAGAAGCACTAGGAGCAGATGACTTCCTTCTGTTTTTCTGGGAAGAAGTGCACCACAGCACCAAGGGGTTGGGAAAGGGCTTGTGCAGTGCTGGAGGGTTGGGTTTAGCAAGAGACCAGAGAAAAGTAGGCGATGGCTTTGGAGAGCATGGAGAGAAGACCTGGGAGACACATCAGAGCCTGGAGCTGTACAGGGACATGCTTATTTTATTTTGCCACAGCAAGCTGGCAGGGTATCAGCTGTTTTGATGGCAAATCTGGTGTCCTGTGAGATCTCCAGCCTCGGCCCACGTCCCGTGTAATGGGACTGGCTACAGAGCCCTGACCCCCAGCTGGCACTGAGCTCTGCAGCCCCGCTCTCCCTCTAGCACCGTGGTGGGGCTTGAGTTGGGGTGGATGAAGAGGGGTCAGGGTGGGCAAAGAGGGGGTGAAAAAACGTGTCAAGGAGCAGAAGAAGCTGATAACTGTGGGTCTTTGCCTACAGAGGGGGCTCCTGCACTGCCCAAGGCCATCCGGGCTGGGAAGGCAGGAGAAGGGATGCAGTGGCTGCCAGCTGACCTTTCTCAAACAGTTCATGGGTTTCCAGAGCAGCCGAGGTGTCAGCGGTGTAGAGCAGTCACAGCTTCCCAGTCGCTGGAGGAGGAAGGCAGGGGGCACTCGAAAGGGGAGGAAAAGGCTCCGTCTTGAAGGGTGGAAACCTCCCAACCCATTAACTGTTTCTCCGCGGAGAGCCATGCGAAGCAAACAAGGGGCTGCTTTTCGCCTGCACCAGCTCACCCACTCCCATCCTTTCGGCCCTCCTCTCGTCTGCTCCTGCCTCGCTTTCCCTTCCTTTTGTAAAGGCAGGGCCTGGGGTAGTGAGGATTTGGGTGGAGAATCAGCTCAAGCTCAGCAGCCCTGCCCAGAGCGGTGTGCTGGGAAGCAAATTCTGCATCGGCACCCGGAGCCCCGGTATCCCCAGTGTTGTGTCTGTGTGCAGAGCCCTCTGCTTTGACGAACTCTCTGCAATCAGACTTAATTAGTAGGCAGGGACCAACAGAAAAACCTCTCCCAGCCCTTTCTAAGCAGCTTGTAGTGGGGTGCTCTGTGCTGTCAGATCTGGCTGAAAGCACATTTGTCTCAAGCCAGGGAAGGGGCCAAGTTGTTCCGTGACAGCCTAAAACTGAGACCCTTTCCCTCACAGATGACAAAGCTCAGGAGTAAATTAGCAGGCAGAGTCTGTGAAAGGAAATGTTTCCTTAAACGTTTCCATAAAAGCTAATTGGCCTGTAAGAGCAGCAGACCTGTGGGCCGCTGCCTCCCGGGGTTCAGGGCTTGGGGAATCTATTCCTGGCTCGACTAATAATTTTCAGTGTGACTTTGAGCAGGTCATTTCAGTTCTTTGTGCCTTGGTTTCCCTCTCTCTGAAATGAGGAGAATACTCCCTTCCAGAGCACTGATAAGGTTTAAGTACTAAAATTTTATTGCTCCATTGAAGATCCTTGGCAAAAGGGATATTATGCAGATAGAAGGTTAATGATGATGATAGGGAGAGAATAAAAGAAGAAATTGCTGGTTTATTTTTATTTTGTTCTTTAAATGATGTTTAATAGCCAGTTTTCGATTGAGGAATAAAACCCAGTCCCCTGTGACCACCAAATTATCTTGCAAACGCTGTTTTTTGTGTGCTCTTAAAGCTTGCAGAGAGAATGAGGAGCCATACCCCTTGTCTCTGCTCGTAGGAGCAATCAGCAAGAGATTTCCTTTTCTCAATTAGGAAGCTTGTCTGGATTCCTGGATAATTGAGGGAGCTTCCCTAGAGTTCTCCACGCAGTGTCGTGGGTCTGTTAGGGGCTGATGGTCCCTGCTAGGACCAAGCACGGTGTGTGGTGGGGCAGCTCCTTGCCCATGGCCTGGGTGGCTGAAGGCACCTGCCTGAGGTTATTTAGTAGGTCAGGCAGGCCAGACAAACAGGACTTTACCTCTGCCAGAGGGAATTAAAGGCTGAGCTGAGCCATTACCCCCACAAATTCACCCCACGCCTTTCCAGAAGAATTTCTGGGCAAGCACATTCCACCACTGCGATGACGCAGAGAGCCAAGACACCCATTGCAGAGCTTGTGCGTGTTTGCAGTGATGCTCAGGGCTGGGAGGGGTCTCTGCGGAGTGGGTGCCCACCAGTCCCTCACTGACCCCACAGCCCTGCCCACGCTGCCCTGCCTGGCAGCACCACTGGCCACCCCAGTTTGTCATCCTCACCACAGCCACCGTAGGCTGTAAATGTCAACCACAGCGGAACCCGGCTCAGTCTGCGGCCGGGCTTTTGCTTATTTATTCCTTTCTTCGTTTGTTTCTTTCACAAACATCAGTTATGTCAAGAATGGCATGTTCGTCACCCCAGACTGTTACAAAACTTAAGGTCAAATTCATGGTATAATTGTGGCTGGGGAAAAGGACAATACAGATGTGTTGGTCCCTGGTGGGTGAAGCGTGGGGGCTGGAGGATGCTGTCTCCTGTTTTTCCGCTGGTTGTGGATGAGGGTTTCCTGGCCTGTACAGCCATGGGATGGAAGCTGTGTCTGTGAAGATGCATTCATGGTGCCTGTGCTCACTTCTTCCTGCTGAGTTGCATTCTGGAAAAATGCTCAGTGAGATGGGGTTTCTTAGGGAAGGTTATAGCTGTTGTTTGGCCAGCTGATCTACCGGAGATGAAAACGGGGTAAAAAGGACCAGGTTTTGGACACATAGTCCTCTGTTAGTCAGCAGCTAATCCCAAACTCCATTCCCCCACCTTCCTCATGCTCCAGTGGCTCATTTGGGAGGTGTGAGACCTCTGCCCACTTTGACTGTCCCCTCACACATGATCAGACTCCTCTGGCTGCCCACACAACCCGGTGCTGTCTCCCCATGGAGGCTCTCACTGTCAGAGCTCTGATGCCTGTTCACCATCTGCCCATGCCAGGAGCTGAGGAATTGAGAACAGGAAGGCTTGGGGCTTTGTACTGGCTCTTTTCTGGGGACAGAATCCCACCCCAGAGCCTGTATTAGGATCATGGAATGGTTTGAGCTGTAGGGGACTTTCACAGACCATGTAACCCAATTCCCCTGCAGTGAGCAGGGACATCTTCAACTAGAGCAGGCTGATCAGAGCTCCATCACTCAACCCTAAAGTGTTGGTCCATCCCTTTTCCTCTTTGATATTGACCTCTCTAATATCCCTGAGTTTCTTCTCCACACTTTGAAATTAATCACCTCCACAGCAGGCTCCTCAACAGGGATCCTCTCACTGTCCCCATTTCCTCATCATGTTCTCTCAAAGCTTTCTCCCGAAGCTTCCATGTGTACACACAGCCAGTGTTCTCTTCATCCTTGTGCCCTTCTCCCTCATTCCTCCATCTCTCTCTGGATTCTCCAGGCTGTGACTGGGAGGGGTTCAGCTCAAGGTGCAGGATCTGTGCTGGGGAAAGGGGCCATGTTCCCCTTAACCCTCCCACCTCAATAAATACCATTGTGGTAAATTTGTTGAAGACATGGGTTGATTTGGGTTGTTTTTTTTTTTTTTTTTGGCATCGGTGTCTATGCTGTGATGGCGACAGTGCTTCCCAGAATATTTCAAGTTGGAAGGGACCCATAAGAATCATTGAGTCCAACTCCCTGAAGCAGGAGTTGGCTGCTCATAAGTATGCATATAAAACCTCTCCCAACAAGACCCTGATCTCTCTTGGGGCCTGCAGGATGAAACAATCGATATCGTCGTGCAGATAAAGGTCACGTTGCATCAGTAAAACTCCTCTTTGTAAAGAACAGGAGCTCGGTCTGTCTCTCTGTTTGAGAGCCAGGCTGCAGGTTGTTGCCAGAGCAGCTGTTTGGGTGCTTGGTTTGTGTGATGGATGATGGGGAAAGGCTGGAGGGAAGATCCTACAAAGTGTGGGTTTGCCTCCTGCCCCCCTGCAGCCTCCCTGCCCTGCTCTGGGTCCCGGTGCTTATTCATATCAGCGATAAACCCAGCCCTTTTTTGACCTTAAGTGATGTTTCAGGATTTCTTTTATTTGTGGACCTTGCCTTGGCCTTCTGTCACTATTTGTCTCTCCAAAAAAAGGATTCTGCTCTTTCAATTTCTGTGTCCAATTTGGAGGGGGGGATATTACCAATGGGGGTCAGTAAATAGCTCATCTCACTTCATAACACTTAGCATTTAGACAGTGCTTTCCACTGCCAGAGCCCTCTGCAAACTCCCAGTAATCCTCCCTGCATCCCTCCAGTTAGGTAAGTATAACTAATCCCAAACAAATAACTTCAGTGTGGAACTAATGTAGAGAATGCATAAGAGTAATTTAAGGTTTAAAAGAAAACTAGTGGGTAATCTCACAGCAAAATTAGAAAAAAAGGGCAGAGAGAAGGGAAAAGAAAAAGCCTGAGTTATTGAATGTGAAAGTTGAATCAGACTGGAATATGTTCTTAATTTGCATTTCAAGTAGCCATGAGAGGCTGTAGATATTACAACTACTTAGTGTAGGCTGTTTGGAAGTATGAAATACATCAAAGTTTCAGTAATATGTAAAATAATAATATGTAAAATGCCCTCAGGTTTAGCCTTTTTGTGCCTGTTGGATCTTATCAGGTTTTTTCTTTTTTTTCCTTTTTTTTTTAAATCCTGCAAACATTACTGAATTCCATATTTTCTATATGTTTATAACCAATAAACTGTAGACTCAGATTCCAGGGGGTTTGAAACAAGATGATCTCCAAAGTCTCTTCCATTCCATAATTCTATTTACATACTGGAATCCAAATTTCCTCCTCCTTCTGCCTCTCATCTCTGATGACTGGGAATTCCAGAAGCTCTGCACACCCTCATTAGTAATTTCATCAAAGTCTTGGAATTTGTGTTCCTTGCTTCACATTTTTCCAGGTTCAATTGAACAGTTGCATTTGGCACCAACAGAACTGATCAATCCATGTTCCATTTGGGATAAATTTCTGAGAGGGTTCGAAGTCAGACTTCCTTTGGAAACTGAGTACCTGCTCTTGGCTCTCCATAATGACCTGCCTTCTTGTTCTTGCTGCCCTCCATGCCAGAGGTCACATCTGAAGGGCTTGTGAGGAATCATAGAATCATGGAATGGTTTGGGTTGGAATAGACCTTAGAGATCATCTTTTCCAACCCCCAGCCATGGGCAGGGACACCTTCTGCTAGACCAGGTTGCTCAGAGTCCCAGCTGCAATTAGAGGCTGAAGTTTCCAGCCTGATGGCTCAACAGGTCACTTCCCTTCTGCTTTCCAGTGTCAGCCCTGGTGCTGGATGAGACCCAGGGCTCCAGACCAAATCTCCTGGGAAAATGCATTTGCTTGTACAGTTATTTATTTGCCCACCCAGGAAATCTCCTGGCAGACTCAGGAACGTGGAGCCAGCAGTTTCCCTGGGTGTATTCTCTGAATGGGTCTTGCATGGACTTTAAAAGATCATCTCCATGTAAAGGCACCTTTTTGAATTTCTTGTACCCAGACCCTGTGCTGTGTCAGATGTCACACGATCCATCAGGGTTTTCCATTTAGCTGCAGATGCTGTTGCAGGTGCAAAAACATCTGCTATTGCAGATGCACACCCAAGGAGCCCTCAAGGAGATCCAGAAGATCATAAGGACTTTTTGCACCATGTTTTTGCTCGCAAGCGTTGCCCTTATCCAGGTCCCTGCCACAGTGAGCACTCACAGCACTGGTGTGTGCCAAAGCCACAAGCGTCCTTACTGAGGTGGGCGGGTTAGATTAGATATTTGGAAAAATTCTTCCCTGTGAGGGTGGGGAGGCCCTGGCACAGGGTGCCCAGAGAAGCTGTGTCTGCCCCTGGATCCCTGGAAATGTCCAAGGCCAGGCTGGACAGGGCTTGGAGCAAGCTGGGATAGTGGAAGGTGTCCCAAGAAGGGGGTGGGAATGAGTGGAGCTTTAAGGTCCCTTCCAACTCAAACTATTCTATGATTCTTTGATATGATGCTGATCTGTGACCCTGGATAAATGCTGATGAGGTCCTGCAGGGCAGGACCAAGTTGTGCTGGGGGAGTCCTGGCATGGGAGAGGGCACCAGGAGGGTGTGTTTGGGCTGAGAGTCCCAGCTGGGGCATCTCAGAAGTGGAAGCTAAGGGTGGGACAAGCTATGGTCCATGCCAGGCTAAGCTATGATAGTAGGACTGCAGTGGATGCTCTTCAGAGGCTTTTATCCCTTACACTCACATAAATCCAAAATCCACTGCCTCCTGCTCCAGGTATGTCCAAGCCATTACATATTTACCCCAGGCTTCTCTTCCCCTTCATACCCAGCCACATGTTTTGAAAGCAGAGTAATGAACCATGCCTGAAGAGGACCAAACGTGGCCATTTATTGCAGAGATCACGTTCAGGAGAGGCAGGAGACAGCCCACCCCTCCCTCGTGTCCCCCACCCTCCTCTCTGCCCACTGTACCCTTCTGCTGCAAACTTCTCAAGAAGAAAGAAAAATAAAGGTTTGGCAGGTCTGTTCACACAGTGTAAAATTGAATTAGTGGAGGTATGTGAGGAACATGGCTCCATTTCCATCGGGATGAGGAGATTTTTATCACCACCCCTCCAGGATTATCCTGTACAACACGAGGCTGCTTTTGGTGCTGGCGGGTGGGCATCCCCACCATAAGCCTCCTTGGGGTAAAATCAAGGTGATGTCTGAGTGAGGCTGGCCTTGCTGGGCTGGGGGCTTAGCTAGGGTGGGGAACTGAAAAGAGAGAATGGAGCTCAGGAGAAGCTGGGATTAGTGTCTGCAAAGGTGAAGGCTTGAGACCAGGTGAGCAAAAGAAGCTAGGAATCCCCAGCTGTTTTCTGCCCCCTCTCTTTTGACAAAGTTCAGCACCTTTTGATGCTCTCTGGGGCTTGAGAAAGTCCTGAGCCATGGCCAGGGCAAGAGCGAATGTGGCAGGGGCAGGCAATTGAGGAGATTGCATCCTAATCCCAAAAATAACAAAAAATTTCCTAATCCTAAAGATAACAAAAATTTCCCTATCCACTGTTGATGAGCTCCACCCCCTCGTACATTCAGCAGCAGCTGAGATAATGTCCTGGACCCAACCTGTCGAGGTGCCAGCCCTGTTGCACAGAGTTTATCATCTGTCTGTCCCAGAAAGGTCTCTGCAACCCACCCTGGGCTTGTCCAGCCCTGCACACGCCCATCAAACCTCAGAGAAGGGCTGAGGCTTCTGCCTGAGCACGGGTGGCAGTGCCACAGGACAGAGGTGACAGTGGGAATGACGGGGGAGCGGTGGGAAAGCAGCCCCAGCTTTCTGGGCTGATGGGCTCCACGTTCACTGCCCTGGACAGCGAAAATGGAAAGGAAAAGGGAGAGGGAAGAGCCGTGTCTGCACACCCGCCCCAGCGCAGGCATGCCAAGCCTGGGGCCAGCCAGCCGGGAGCGAGCGGCCTCTGTGCTTCCTCCCTCCCCACCCTACAGGGACGTGGCTGGGTGGAGATCTGGCCAAAGCTCCTGTCCTCTCCCTCGCCAGCACAGCTGAACTGGGGCAACTGGTATCCAGCCCCGGCGTGGTTCCATCACTGGCAGCAGCCAGAGGAGCCGTGCATCCCTACAGTGCAGTGGGGACCAAGGAGAAGTCCTTGAGTGGGATGGGAGAGCGTGTGGGATGGGGTGCTGTGGCTTTAGGGTGTGCAGGGCAGTGTTTAAAGCAGAGTCCCACTATGCCGAGTGGGGCATTGTCTCCTCACTCCATGGAGACCATGGGAAAAGATGCAGGGCCAAGGGAAGGGGCTGCTCAGGGCACAAGGGCACCCAGAAAGAGGAGAGGGAAACCATGCAGAATCCCCCAGGAGAACAAACCCATAGAGGGGGTGGGGAGCAGAGGGGTCCAGCATGGCTCCAGATGGAACAGGAAGGCTGGAGAAGCTGCCTGGCCCTTTGGTCCTCCTCCCTCCATCAGCTGGATCTGCCACTCATAGTGTCTTTTTCCCACCTCAGTGATTTTTCCTCCACTTCCTGCAGAAAGGCAGCAGCCCAGCTCTCATGAGGAACCCTGCCAGATCTGCTCAGCAGGATCTGGCCACCCCAGGCTGGGAAAATTGGGCTCAAAATAACATGGGATGAGCAGATGTTCATCCTTGGCTGCTGCCCACCCTGGGTGTCCCAGACTCCATCAGCACAGTCCCATGTGCTGCACACCGACAGGCCTCACCTCTATAATTTGGAAAAGGCTGTTTCATTTAGGTGTGACCCTTCACCATCTTAAATATCTTATTTTCCAGAGACTTGGGCACAATCTCTATGGCTGGGACAGCTCCTGACTCAGCATGGGCCCTTAGGGCCTCGTTCACACCTCTATTCTCCCCCAAAATGGCAACCAAGGGCTCTGAACACTGATGCTTTGTTTTTCCAATGAGGAGCTGCTGATAACCCTACACTTCTCCTATACAGAACCTGTGTGCAAGGATCATGCAAACCCTGGCATCCAAGCATTCTCTAAAATGGATGGGAAGGGGTATTTGGGAAGCTGCTGCAGGATTTCACCCATAGAGCTGCTTCTGGAAGATGGGGTTACAGTAATTCAGTTTGGCCCCGCACGCTGGGGCAAGGCAGAGCAGCTTTTCACCCTGCTCACTGGTTTCTGTGTCAGCAGCAGGGCCAGGAACAAAACCCATCCCTGCCTTTGGGTACCACTGGCTGCTCCCACTCCCCATCCAAGGCAGCTGTCCCTGTATCCCACAGCATCACGGGACCCCTTTCTGATGCCAACAGACTGGCTCAGGTGGCGAAATGGCCAGTTCCCAGACTAGCAAAGGGTTAAAAGCAGCCCTGCCTGTGGGCACAGTGCTGCTGCCAGGGGCCCCTGGGTGCTGAGCCAGCCAGGATGGGGAGCAGGGGGCTGCCCAGCAGCAGTGCCAGCTCAAGCCCTTGGCATTTGCCACCACGCGCCTTCCCTTGTCCCCAGGCAGCAAAGCACACGACCCGTTTGCTTGTTTGGTTTCATCCTGTAACCAGTCTGTTTATTGTTCTGAAAAGGTTAAACTGGTCAGGGGAAAAAAAAAAGGATAGATTTTTTTTTTCCTTCCCCTTTCTAATGAGAGTCTGGGGACCTTTTCCCTGCTGACGTCAGAGTCATATCCAATAGCCTTTGCAGTGAGGCCTGATTTGCAAAGGACACCCTGGGGAAAAGCAAAAATCTTGGTGAAACCTTTAAAAATAAAAAGCACCCTTTGAGACGATTTTCTGCTTCTTTTATGTCCTGATTTCACCTTCTAATTACTAATTCCTTATTCCTTTTTTCCCCCCCTCAAGCTGAGAGAATGTTGGAGGGGAGGGCGTTTTCAGCCCCCTGTGCACGCACACGCTCCCTGTCTCTCCCCGTGCTTGGCTCTCCCCCCCAGCTGCCATGCAAGGAGAAGCCAAGCCCGAGCAGCTGGGCTGCTCCGTCCTGCCTTGGCCGGGAAGCCGAGGGGGCCCCGTCTGGGTCGCTCTGCACTCAGGCAGCCCCAGCCCTGCCATTCACCGTGTGCTCCTTGCCTTGCCTTGCCTTGCCTTGCCTTGCCTTGCCTTGCCTTGCCTTGCCTTGCCTTGCCTTGCCTTTCCCCGTCCTGCCTTGCCTTTCCCTGTCCTGGCATCCCGAGGGACATGAGGCACCATCGCTTCCTCCCTCCCTCCCTCTCTCCCTCCCAAGGCAGGTAGGCAGGAGCAGGCAGGGCCGAGGTGGAGTTGCAGCTCTGCCTGTGTTCCTGCCCGTCCAGACTTCCCAAGCAAGACTGGCAGCTCTGGCATCGTGTCCAGGCCGTGCCCTGCAGACCCCACCTGCCCACGGCTGTGCCCTGTCCCTGCAGCAGGACCTGTGAGGGTGTCAGTGGCAGGGACGTTATTTTAGCTCACCGAATGCCACTCTGGGGAAAGATGCCAGAACATCCCAGCTGGAGACCGACGTCCTGTGTGTGCAGCGAGGCTGTGGGAGATGCCCACACTGATGGGGGGTCAGGGGGAGCTCCTGGCCGGAGGTGGCATTTCTGAGATGCTGCTGTGGTCATTATGGCTCCCTCATAGCCACAGCCCACGGGTGGCTGTGGACGTGCTCAGGAATTTGACTCAATGCTCTTAATTACAGATGGCACAAACAGTGACTTGGGATCTCACGTGCCCAGAATCCCCAGGGATGAGGGGCTCCTTTGCACAGCTGAGTTGTTCAATACCCTTTGGGCAGAGGTTCTGGTTTGTAGAAATATTTTACATTTACCATGAAACGTTCAGCTGCCTTTTCTCCCCCCTGTGCTGCCCAGGGATGGAGGATCCCCGCTGTTGAGAGATGGCCTTGGAGTGCTCCTCTCCCCTCCTGCCTGACTGCAGGAGCCTGGGATGTGCAGGCACACCCCAGCCTCCCAGATGTGCTTCTTTGGCGGCTTTCTGGGTAACTCGTTTGCTGGTTTTGAGGGTGTTCAGGGGAAGATGTGTTATATCCTTGTTATATCCTACCTTGGTGAGGTTTGTGGACTCAGAGGTTCCTTGTTTGCAGAACACAGAGTAATGCTGACCACAGGGTGAGGGCATTTGGTTACTCTCCCATGCACTGAGCATGAAGTGTGTTGAAGTGGGTGCCATTTGGGTGGGCTGCAGTGTGGGTATGGAGGTCCCACCTGCCATCAGCAGTGGGTGCTTCCTCATAGGATGGGTCTCAACAAAAAAACCAGCAGTACAAACTCAGTAGAAGTTTAGTTTTGGGTCCAAACTTCATGGCCATTCTCTTCCTAAGGAGCCAAATCTTTTCCCAGTTGAATACATCCAAACTTTGAGTGAGCTCAGCTCCTGGTCTGGCTCTTAAGTCAAGCTTTGCAGATTCAATCTCTCCTTTCTCCTGCTTTGCTCTGGACATATTTCAACACTAAGCGGGATATCTGGGTCTAATAGCCATGCTTTCCTCATCCTCCCCAAAGCTTTTCCTGTCTGGCAGCAGCGGAACCGTTTGGGTTTTGTGTGCTGAGCCTGGTATAACTTCTTTGCAGAATCACAGAGTGGGTCACGTTGGAAGAGACCACATTGGATCATCTGGTCCCACCTCCCCGCTCACACAGGGCCTTCCCAAATCACATGGCACAGGATTCTGTCCAAATGGTTCTGGAATATCTCCAGTGAGGGAGTCTCCACAGCCTCAACCTTTGCTCTACTCTAGTGTGTGGGGTCTGGGTACACCAGTGGGGGAATGGATGAGTGTCTGGGTGTCCTCACTGGCACCGGTGCATGGGACACTTGCACCTCACTGATGCAATTAGCAGGACTTGCTATGAACCTCCCTAATTAACATCTTACTGCTTCCTGAATGCAGGCTGTGGCCATGCACTCGACTGGCTGCAAACATCCTTGGCTGGACAAACCTGCTTGTCCCTCTGCTGAGTGCCACCATGAGGAAATCCTGCTGGCAAAAGGTGCCTCCTGGGAAAACAAGTCTGTCTGTGCCCTGCTGCCAGGATTGTCTGCATATAGGGGCTCTGCGTGTGGTGCTCTGGAGATATCCAGGACTCCTTGTACTGCAGATACTTCTGCAATAAAGCAGGTACCCATGGGGGTGGCAAGAGGCTTCACAAGACACAGAGGACAGGGCTTTAGTATGATGGAAAAAAGCTCAGCATCTCACGTGTCTATTTTAGGGCAAGGTTTATATTATCGTGTTTGTGTCAGAACATCACTCTTTGGGGTGAATGAAACAAGTGGGGAGCATCATCTGCCTCCAGGAAAAACACCCTGACTGCTGTGGTCAAGCAAGAGGCTGGAGGGGATGAGTGTGGTGTGTGACAGAGCTGGTGAGGAAGTCCTGGTGACGGCTCATCCTGCCCCACTCTCCTCTCACTGCGCTCCTTGCTGCAAACCTGCTGCCCAGCCAAGTTTGTCTTGAACAGCCACAATACACTGGGAAGGTTGGGAGCACCCTCTGTCTGCCCCTCCTCCTTGTTTTCCCTTGTCTCTCTTGTCTCCTTCCTCCCCCCCTGCCCCACCATCCCTTTCTGCCACTGCTTCTCACTTTGTTACCTTCAGCAAACCCCGCTGCGTCCTGCCCGAGCCAGCGCTGAAGCAGCTCCGGCCCCGTGGCCAAGTGCAGGCTTAGAGGCAGAGCACAGACACAGCTCCATTAAGCCAGGCTGAGCCTTACGGGAATCGTTCCTGGCCAGGGCTTGAAAAACAAATATAGCACGTTGGTTTGCTTTGGCTGCGCCAGGAGGGTCACGCAGGGACGCAGGTTTTCTGTTCGGATGGGAGGCAAGGTCCAAAGAGCAGCGTAATAGGCTGGAGAGCCGTGGAAATGGTATGTCATTATTTACATGTCAGGGACGGAGCCAGCAGCAACGGCGGAGGATGTGCTCGGAGGGACGGCCCGGGTTTGTGCTCGTGCTCCTCACGTGCGGGGAGTCGTGGAGGCTGGAGGGGTCTCAGCCACGTGTTCAGCCAGAGCAGGTCCTGCAGGGCAGGGTGGGTGACAGCCAGACCTCCCCTGGAAAGGGGACGCAGTGTCCCATCCGTTGGCACTCGCTCTGCACCTCTGCGCCCTCCCGGGTGTCCCGAAGTGCGACAGCTCCGCTGCAAGGCAAAGCACCCCAAGGTTTTCTGGGTTTTAGCAGAGATTTGTCCACCACGAATGTGCCCCAGGTGCTTCTTCTGCCTTGGATCCTGCAAGGGCAGATGTGGAGGCGCTGGCAGAGATGGTTCAGTCCTGGAGGCTTTCTCTGAGCACAGGATTTACTCTGCCCCTGGCCACACAACCTGGGCAACGTGACTTTTCTCCCAATTTTGCTACATGTAAAATGTTTAAATTGCCAGTTCTTTGGGGTAGGAATTATTCATCCATAAAGCATCCAGCATGTGTTGGTTATTATTTGGATATGTTATTACGAGTCAAATAGGCAGCAATAATTTATGCTGGAGCTGGAACTGACCTTTGTACACCAGGGAAACCAACCTGAAGAGGGAAAACAGTGACGACATCCACTGTGTTTACTGACATTTTGGCTTTTTACTGGCATGTTTTCAAGCACCAAAAAAAGTCAGTAAGTGAATTCACTATAAGTACACTTAGATGTAGTGTATAAACATGATGTATAAGCATGAGGTTTGGTTCTATATATTTTTTTTTTGTGTGTGAATATATATTTATATATACATAAAATGCAGGTGTCAGGTTTGCAATATTAATATCTAAATGATTTTCTGTTTACGTGTTTTCTATTTATGACCAAAACATGACTTCTTTTTCTTTCATAACCCTGCATTTAACTGAAAAACAAAAAAGCCATAAATCTAGATTGTATATAAAACATTCTCATATCATCTTAGACAAGACTAAGAGGAAAAAAATAAAACCCTTAAAGTTAATTTACCATTTTTATTGCTGCGTTTGGGGTGAGGGGAGGAGGAATATGGACTAGTACCAAGTTCAGCCTTTGATTTTCCTTCTTTTCTTTGCACCTCCTCTGGGTGATTTCAGAGGTGGTTGCTGGCCCCGCGCAGGAGGTGGGCATGGACGTGCCTGCGGGCATGCACACATGTACAGCCCATCTCTCTCCTCTCTTCCACGCTCACATCCAGCCCAGCCCATGTTCAGCTGTTCAGTCATCACCTTATAAATAGCTTTTCCTCCACACACTTGGCCAAGTGCATAATGCACTGAGTGATACCCACAGCTCCTTGGATTCTGCTTGCAGGTTTGCTGCTGAGCCTTTTGAGGGGGTTTAAGCTGTTGCTTTGCCCCGTAGATCCTAATTCACCCTTTGGTTTGTTCTTTTGGGATCAGGAACTGTCCAGGACAGGGATTGTGCCGACATGCCCAGCACAACCAGGTGTTAATTAAACCTGGGGAGGGCCTGGATGTTGAGTCTGGAAAGAGGTGTGTATGGATATATACGTGTGTATATATGCACAACATGCACGTATTTAACTATGGCCAGAAGGAACTGCTCCTCTTCTTGCCTTCCAAAATAACTCAAAATATTCCATTAAATAAAATCTGCCCTTTATGGCCCCTACCTCCTATCCTTGCCCACTCATAAAACCCACTTAGGGCTAATTTAGAGGTTTTGTTGTGCGAGAGTGAAAAGTTTTTTCTCTTCCTGACCTTTTAAAAACTTAGTATTTTTAACCATTGGTGATTGTCTTTAAAAAAGTCATTTTGAAAGCTAGAATAGCATTGTGTCATTCCAAAAATGTCATAATGGGGCAGTTTCAATGCTACCAGAATGCCTCACTTTGCTTCCCCCAGCCCAAGATTTCTTTGACCTGTATGTCTGTTTCTAAACCTGTTACTTTTAATAGAAGGACCTTCTTGCTGTACAGCTGGTTTTGACCTCAAATTCCTAACTAGCCCTGCTCATAACTGCTGCCTGATCCCTTGGGAGAGCCTGGAGTTCCTTGGGGATGACGCTGGAGGTAGGACACCCATTTTGGGATTGTTGGAGTTCCCCACAGAAGCTGCAGAGCAGGCGAGGCTCTCGGGCTTGGACGTGGCCGTGTCCCTGCCCGGGTCCCACCACCCACCAGCCCAGGCACTCGGAGCTGCCCTGAGCTGAGCTGTGCCAGCTCCAGGCAGAGGTGACTCAAACACCACTGAGAGCTGGTGGCCCCCCAGGCGTAAACTGGGAGCCCCCACGCTGTGCCAGGCACGAGCACTGGTGTGCAGGTACATGCCTGGAGCTTTGGTTTATCGTCGTGTGTTGTAACCACCTCCCCCGGGTTAGCCAAGGATGTGTCCTTCTCCTCCTGTGCCACAGCTCCCGGCTGGCTTCCCTCACCCAGGGTTCTGGTGTTTGGCCCTGTGATCTCTCCAGACAAAAGGGCTGGGGTTTCTCCAAGCCTGAGATGTTTCTGTGTTCTTTTCTGTCATTTTGTTGTTGTTGTTTTGCATCATCTTTGCAAGGTGAGCCGCTCCGGCTGACAGGCCATGCCTTCAGACTTGTCCTCCTTCTCCTGCCCATTCCTCATGTGGACCCCCTGACATCCCTCCCTGGGGGTCTGCGAGCCCCAGGAGCCCCTCGTGGCTGCCCCCAGCCCCGTGTTGTGAACGTGCTGGCAAATAGCTCCAGCAGCACCTTTCTTAAATCATGTGCATTACATCCAGCCTGGTTGTTCGCTGGGAGGCCACTGGAATGGCTGGGAGGGATTTACCAGGTCCAAATTCACTTGACTGAAAAACAAAATTCCAGCATAATTTTAACCAGCTGTGGTGGGAGAGTGAAAGAGAGAGAGAGGGAAGGGGAAGGAGAGCTGGGAGTGGGGGGAGAGCGGGAAGGGAGGTGGGAGAAGAGGGGTTGTTGCTGCAAGGGGGCTGCTCTGGTGAGCCCTGGGAGGTCACTGGGTGTGCGCTGGTGACAGTGGGGACTCCGTGTCTGCCTTCCCCACGGTGGCCGTGGCCTCTCTGCTGTCACAGGGGGTGGCTTTGTCCAGCTGAGCCATCACAGCCGTTTCCCTGGAGGGGTGATGGGCTTCCCCCTCTGGACAGAGCAGATCCACACCGTGCTCATGCCGTCTTCAGTACCACAATGGAGAGTGTGCATATGGTGTTGCAAAGATTGTCTAAAAATCCAGCTGATGTTTAAAAAGAGGAAAAGGAAAAAAAATAGAGCTAAAAGAGAAAAGAGAGGTCCACGAGTTTGATATTTACCAGTATTTTTATATTCTTTGGTAGTACAGGGTGAGGACGGCATGTCCCCTAAATACATATAGCAAAAAAATACATTTAGTTTCAGCATGACTTCAATTTTAAATTTAATTTAAATTACATAAAAATATATTTTACAGTGTAATAATATATTTTATACATGTACATGTCGTGTATTTTGTAGGTGTAATTGGAACAATGCAAATTTAAATTAAATATGAGCTACTTCTCAGTCTAGCTTTGTGAGAATACATGTTCATGATTTCAAAAGTTAGGGAACTTAGAAAGAGAGATTCTTTTCAATAACCTGAAATGTTTATGGACATTTTTATTACATTTTATGATGTTTCCCATCCCGTTTCCATTTTAGACTGCATGTACCAAGCAAGTCAAACATTTGATGGATCTGGGGACTCCTGTTTGAACCCTATTGCTATGTAATAATTTTTCCAGCTCTATAAAACAAGCACAGCCTCAGCCTCTTCAGCAAGCTGCTGCTGAAAAGCTCGTTGGAACCAGGAAGATCTCAGGCATACACAAAATTGTGCCTGTGTAGAGAATTCGCAGGATGAGGGCAATGTGTTATGATGCATAAATGTTGGTAAAAATGAGTTCTTGTGGGACATAAATTAAGGAGAATGTTCACACCATTTACAAGGGAAAGCTGCGCTGTTCATGCTGGTAAAAGTACCCAAATGAAGTCTGGCCTGTGGGGAGGGACATCCTGCTCAATTGAGGTGAAATTCATTGGACATAAATGAGCTGAGCATCCCGAGCTTCCCACTGATAATTTCCATGGAAGTATAACAAGCATTCTTATTTTATTTTGTTTTACTTTTTAAAGAGGAGCAGCACAGCATCGTGTCACTGTGCTTGGCTTGGTGAGGGCTCCCGTGGGTGACAAATTTGATGGAGGCAAAAAATGGGATGTAGTGGGGGCTGGGCTGGAGCAGGAGGGCGGAAGGTTGGTGAAATCCGCTTAATGTGTGCTGCAAAAGAGGCTGCTGCTGAGGCAGCTGCCCAGGATGTCCTGCGTCATGTGGAGGTGGCTGAGAGTCCTTGCTCCTCCTGTCTCCCCACAGCTGTGTTCTCCTGCTTCCCCAGTGCTCCTGGGGAGCTGTGGTTTGAGACAGGTCCATGTACCCACCTGTAAGCGTGGCAGTTGTGGCTGGAACCTTCTGAAAACCCCAGCAGACACTGCTTGTCCCATGGGCTGTGTCCCCACGGGGCCCTGGACTGCGTGCCTGCCCTTTGTCTCTGTCACTTCTCTTTCCCATGCATCCCATGCTTCCTCTCAGACCAAATGGCCCAAGCAGGCTTCATAAAATCACTTTTTACCCCAGTATACATGGCTGACTTTGTTCCTGTCTGCTCCTTCATGGCTGGGGAAGACATGAGAGAACTTGGGGAGGTCAACTCTGTTGTGCACAGGACTGTTTTGTGTACAGCAACGTCTGTTCGACTCAGCCCTGCTCAGTACCCAACAGGTCAGGAGCAGGGAGGCTGAGACATGGCAGCAAATGAGTTGGGATGTGAATTTCCCATGGACTTCTGAGGTGCCCCTTTCCTCCAGCTGTCCTGGGGATGTTGACATCACCGCTTCTGGAGATGCTGCTGTTTTAAATATGATTTAATGGGGAAAAAAAGAGCTTAGATACGATACGTCTAAAAGGATCTGCCTTCCCCTCAGAGCACGGAGGTGTTGACTGTCTCTGATCACTCAGTCCTGGGCTCTCACTCACGGATAATTACATTCTTCTGATGCCTTGTAGAGGCTGCCCTGGAACAGAGGCTGAACAGAGTTAAAGGATAAAGGGCAGGGATTTATTGAAAGGCCTTCCCAGGGTGCACCTTGGGCAGTGCAGCAGTCTCGCAGAGACCGCACCCAAGATAGGCCACAGTCACATGTTTTTCAGACAGATACAAGTTTTGTCCATTTGCATATCAGAGGTTAATTGCCCAATTACAGCTTCAGGCAGTGCAGTCCCATTCTCTCAGTTTGCTCCCCCCAACTCACTTTTGTTTCCATTTCTCCGGGCCTCAGACAGGGAGGTGTCTTTGTTTCTCAGGCCTGGAGCGGCATTGTTGTGTCTGACCAAAATGGGAGAAGTAGTAGCTAACACTCTGTATGGAGTTTAGAGTTATACACTAAAGAATTGCAGGATCACAAATATATGAAAAATTTAAAAGCTAAAATCCTAAGGCATCACTTCCATGCACAATCCTGAAGGCCAAGTTCTGCTGGAGCAGGAGGATGTGCAGGTGGTCAGCTCTTCACCTCATGCTTTGTACAGCTGCTGCTGTAGCCACTCTGGTTTTCTGTCTAGGGAGGGTCAGAGGAGGGAAGTGAAAACTTTGATGTAACTGTCCCTCTTTTCCCTGTTCGGTAGCAGCAGTGAAATTCATGATCCGTTCCCGTTGGCGCTGAGCTGCCCTTGGTGGCTTCTCACAGGAGCACTCAGGAGTTTGGCTCAGCCCAAGGGGTGACAAAAAGCAAAACACTTTGTGCCTCAGCTCACAGTGATCTGTGGGCTTGGAGCCGGACTGCTGTGGTGACCACCTCCCTCGAGATGCTTAAATCAGTTAGGCAGGGACACATCATCTCTGGTCTCTCAACTTTTTCCCAGTTGCCCTCCCCCATCGCATCTTGCTGCGTGTTCTGTGCGGATACCTACCACTCCCAGCCGGTAATGACTTCCACATGGGGCTGGACCTTGTGGACAAATCCCCTGTAACAATAGGAAATGTTCCTTGGTCTCTCATTGTGTCTGTCTTTGGGAAGGAGGAGAAGGCGTTGACGACAAGCTGAAGAGCTCTAATATTCCTCCCGGACAGCTGATTAATTCCATCCTCTGCATCCGCTCTGGACCATCCCGCCCCGCCCCGCGCCTTCTGCTTTTTATTGTTCTCTCCACCTGGCTCCCTCTGGCAAGGAAATGGATGGGAGTTTGTGCCACGTGGAGCTCCAAATGGAAAACCCGAACTGCAGGAGCCTCCGCTCCCCCCGCGGACCAGGCCCAGTGGCTCTTGCTGGAGGAGGAGAGGCCGCACCTTCCTCACAGCCAAGTCGGAGCGCTGGAACAGAGACGCAGCATTCCTCCCCAGCACGTCTGCTCCCGCCTGGGAGAGAGGAGACCCTGCCTTTTCCCACCCCTTCCCCCTCCATCAGGGCAGCTCCTCTCTTAGCAGACAGCTACAGACTCACTCACACTCAGACCTTCTTCCCACATGTATGGGCACATCCCTCCTTAGAAATGTCCAGGATCCTGCCGGGATGTGCCCACCCTTGCTGGCTGAAGAGCCCCCTGTGCTCGTTCCTTCTCCTGCTCGTGTCATTTGTTCACTCGGAGGTGACATGGCCAGTGGGGTGGTGGCTCACACATGCACGGGGGTTTGCACACTCCCTTGCCACAGTTGGGCCTCACCTCCAGTCCTTGCCATTCCCTCTCACCAGACTCCTGCTCCAGCCTCACTGCTCAGCTGTGATCCATGGAAGAGGAGGGAAAAAAGAGAGACAAGGGCATTTTGATTATGGAGTTGATTTATTAGAATCATTTTAAAACACAAAGCCATCTGTGTGCCTCTTCCCCATCCAAGATTTATAAAAGACGAAACCATCCATCTGACCCCCAGCTCTCCCTCCCTTCCTCTTCCCCCGCCTCATCCTCGCCTTCCATTCTCCTTTGTGGCTCTCTTGCCAAAACACTTGCCCATACTTAATTCTCCTCCCAGAGAGACAATGCTTCGCATTCTTGCGTTGGAAGCCAAAAAAAGAGACAATTCTATTCTGTCTCTGCTCTGCTGAGTTACTTTCCCAAGAGTCTGTGTTTTAAAAAAAAATAGAAGATAAAGGAAAAGACAAGTTGGTGCTGAAAGGTGTTGGAACATCGTTGCGTGGGGGTAACTTTTTCATTCACTCCACATATCAAACAGCCACTGGCAGGCCGTCCCCAGGCGGAGTGCGTGGGACTGCAGCCTCTTCCAAAGGGCTCACCTTTAGGGCGGAAAGACGCTTTTGGACTCTGTCTCCCATCCTTCCTTTGCTCTCCTTTGAGGGCCTTGGCTCAAGCCCCAGTTTTCAGTTGTTGAGGTGTGCTGACAGATTCTCCAAGGCGGAAGAGCCAGTGGCTGAAGTCCAGAGCAGGAGGAGAGCCGAGGTCCGAGAGTCCTGGACTCGCCTTGTGACAAGCAGGAAGAGGCTCAGCCCTCCTCTTCCTCACTGCTCTGCTTGATGTCAGTCCAGGCTCCCTGGGGCACTGACATCAGAGGAGCTGTGTTGAGACCCCTCCTGTCCAGGCCCCACCACGACCAAGTCTTTCCACCGCTCTGTGCCTCCATGTGTTCCAGATCTGCGATGCTTTAGGCATTTCTGTGGTCACCAGGAAAGCTCAGCCAGCATTGTCTGCTGGCAATTGAGGACTTTTATGTCATCCTTCTCACAAGGTTGGAAGGTTGGGAGCAGATCTAGAGCTCTGGAGCTCCTGGAGCTACAGGGAGTATTAGCATGCAGTTAAAGGAAGTTTGAAATTACCTAATGCATGTTCAGCCTTTTCTTATTTACACATCAGGGAAGCATTTTCCTCAGTTTCAGCAAATTAATTTGTAGCCAATGTCCAGCATTCAAAGTCACAGTGACGGTGGGAAAAGGTCACGGGTGATGATGATCTCAATTCTGAACAGCACTGTTTTGACTTTGATTTTATTTGTGTGTGCTTGGGTACAAACAAAACCTTTCTGGGCTTTGTAACTATTCTTTTGAACTTCATTTTTCCATATAAATCTCATTTTTATGTTGTTAGTGATTCCCATATGAGATCTGACATTTGTTATTTGATACTGGCAGAGGAGAATGAAACCTATTAGTGGAGGCTCATGGGTTCAACAGGATCCTAGGGAATAAGAGCAGGGCTTGTGAAAAGACCTGAGGATTTAGTGTCACTGTCATCTGCTCGAGCTTTTGAATCTCCTTCCTGACCCCTTTGTATCCACAGAATTGTCTGTCTTCAGTTTTCCTGGTTCCAGGTGTATATTAATTGAAGCTGATGACTTACCCACTTTGTTGGACACTAAATCACCAAAGTGCTGAGTGTCCTCCAGGACCTCTTCACAATTCCCTTATGCCTGCTTAGAAATAATAGGATGCATGCATTTCTCATGCATTTCTTTTGGAAAGAGGCAAAAAAGGAGTTTTACGCAGAGCACAAAACTGTTGTGGTTTGTGTGGCACTTCTTTGCACCAAGGTCCCTCTCACTCCACTTCAGGAAGGACATCTTGTAGAGGAAAGGCATTACTCAGCTGGCCTACAGTCCATCAGGAATGCTAGGAAAGAGCTGGAAGTGATGATCTTCCAGGCCTGGAGCCAAATAACCCTGCTTAGACCAGCCATGGCGAGGGTCCAACCAGCAGCTTCCCAGAGCATCCACATCTACGTTGAAATACCTGGACGTGAGGAGGCCTTACAGGTGATTCCCCTATTATACATCCCAAAATGAGAGAGGACATGAATCTTATTCTAGGATCAGAGTGCAAAGATCCCTGGTTGCTCCATGAATGCAGACTGAAGACAGGGAATTTCCAGGCCGTATTCCTGACATTCTCAACTTGTCCCTTTTGATATCTTTTGAGCGCGCCGTTCATCGCTGCGTCCGGTCCAGCGCTGCTGTCTCATGGATTAAACAGCTGCCACGTCCCACCCTCCAGGCAGCTGTGTCTCAGGGCTGCCTCAGGAGCACAGGGCTCTGTGCCCCGACGCTGGGCCCGCTGTTCCAGCAGGATGCTGCCCTGCCATGGGCGCAGGTCTGGCTGGAGGGACAGGGCCGGACCATGCCAGACCATCCCCTGATTGTCCTTCACACTTTACAGTCTGGTACAGAGATGCCTTTTCTCCTCTTTTTTTTTCCTTCCCATTTTTTTTCTTTATTTTTGTCTTCTTTTTCCCCTTTTTTTTTTTTTTTTCCCTTTCCATTGGTTGTTTGGATTAAGGGGCCTTAAAGGGGCCAGACATTTTTTGTGTTCTCTCATACCCTATAAATAACCGGCACCTCTCCAGTGCTCCAACTCCACCCTTCAGTTGCAGATTCCACTGTCTAGCTGCCACTGCTCCGCATGGCCTTTCACACTCTTCCTTTCTATTTAATATGGAAATATTAGTAAAAAAACCCAAAACCTTGCTGTCACCAATTCTCCAAGAGGAGGAGGGGGGAAAGGGAGAGAGAGGTGGGAGCTGGGAGGAAAGGACACAACCAGCCAAAAAGAGTATCCGAAGGAATGTTCTTCTCCCTCCCAGGTTTACAGCTATGCCTTTCCATCCAGAGTCATCTGTTTTGTTTTCCTTCTCCCTCAGCCTGAGAGTGCTGCTGCATTATCATGTAATGTTGCTTAATGGGACCGAAGGCTTCCAGTCGCCTCGCGGACCGCAAGCATAGCCCAAATTCCAGGCCAGCAATGTCTTGATGCCTGCGGTGTCTCATGCAAGCAGAGGACTTGCAGCCCTCTGTCTGCCCCATGAATGGTTGGTTGGGGTTTTGTTTTTTTCCTTTTTTCCTTTTCTTCTTTTTTTTCCTCCCCAAGGACATGCCGCCACCCTATCCGGGCAGGGATTTTGTAACCGCCGGCGTATCTGGGAGGTATGCATGGAATCTTCCAAGTGCTTGGTCAGTCCTCTGTGGTTTCCTTTGAGCAACTGCCCACTCTGCCAGCTCCCACCACCCCTTCCCAAGCCCCTTGACATGCAACTGGTTGCGCCACTCGTGCCAGAGTTTCACATGACAGTTGTCTCCTCCGGATTTCTCTCGCTCCTTCTTCCTGGCACGTTTCCTGATGCTGGTGAAGGAGCAGAGGGTAGGAGCCCTGAAGACTGAAGCTGTCTTGAAGACCTTAGAGCAGACACAAATAAAGAACAAGCTCTTACTTATCAAGTGTCCCAATTTAGGGAGTGAGGTGTAAGCCCCACTCGGTTCCAGGTGGCATCAAGAATTTGAGTGATGGAAGTGGGATACTCCAGCAGATGAATTTCTATCTTCTTGCTCTGAGGCGTTATTCCATCAGTATTTCATCTCTTGTGATTTTTTATTTTTCTGAGCAGCCATCTCTGGGACAGGGAACTCTTGTGATTCCCATTTAGGTGAGGGAGAGTGGAAGCACACAGCCCTGGAGAGAAGAGTTGGCTTGAGCTTTGCTCTTTGCCTGGTGCCCACAGGTGGTGAGCTCTGACCCTGTGGGTGCCAGCTCTCCTGGGGCAATGTCCACGTGGCTCTGCAGATGTGCTGCTGGGTTATGCTGTCTGTGATTTTGGTCAGGGTACTCGAGACTAAGTGGGTGGCACGTGGGCCTGTGGGATGGCACCTCAAGGTCCTTCACCCCCCTTCCACAGACAGAGACACCTTCCACTATCCCAGGTAGCTCCAAGCCCCATCCAGCCTGGCCTTGGACACTTCTGGGGATCCAGGGACAGCCACAGCTTCTCTGAGCAACTTGTGCCAGGGCCTCACCACCCTCACAATGAAGAACTTCTTCCCAATATCCCATCTAACCCTACCCTGTGGCAGTGGGAAGCCATTCCCCCTTGTCCTGTCACTCCAGGCCCTTGTCACAAGTCCCTCTCCAGCTCTCTTGGAGCCCGTTCAGGCACTGAAAGGCCACATCCAGGTACGAATGCCACATCCATGCTTTGAATACTGTGGCTTCATAACAAAAGATGTAAGTTGGTTTTAGTTTTTCACCTTTTTTTTTTTTTACATGAAGAAAATTATATTTTCTCCCAGCTGCCTTGCTGGAATTGGCTGGACTTCTTTTAATCTAAACCTTTCCAAAAATATTCAGCCAGAGGCAGATACCCAGTGTGGAAAATTTCAACCCAAACAGTTGAAGTTTGGCAGTGTTGTGGGAGCTGAGCATAGGGAAAGTGCTCGAGCAGTGGGCTGAGGCCACACTACCTGCTCAGCTCAGGGGGTGTCCTCATGGGGATCTCCTTCCCAGACAGCTGAGTATGGGTCTGGCCTCATGCAGAAGTGCAGTGAGAGATGGAAACATCTATATGGGGTTATGGGAGGCTGACCATAAAGCAGGGATTTCATGATGGGATCCTGCTGGGGCACCTTCACAGAGATGTTGCAGAGAGATGAGCCAGGTGGGCTGGATCACACCTGGCTGCCTTTGGGGTGACTGGAATGAGGAGGAGGGGAATTGTCTCTGCCCCTGGTCCCTCTAACAAACTGAGGGTGGCACCAGGTGCTGGCTGTGGCGTTAACCTGTCAGAGCTCACGTCCCACATGTCTGCTCACATCCCAGTGGCACCCAGACGTGTCTGCTGTGCTGGAGAGAAGTTTCCAGCATGGGCACCATCCCACCCAGAAAGGGAGCAGTCTCTGTATGTTCCCTGCATGGCCTCAGCATCAAACAGAGCCATGCTTTTGGCCTGGTACTCGAGCAGGATGGGCACTGCTCAGTGCCGAGGGGTCCAGCTTCTGTGCCAGCTCCTTCCCAAAACCCTGCGAGCCCCAAGACTCCTGTCACTCCATTCTTGGTTTTGAGTTCAGAAAGGAGTCTGAGAGCCTAGGGTTGGGGTTCTGTTGTTGCTGTGTTTTTAATGAAGCCTGCAACCTTTTCGAGAGAGTGGCTAATCGTGTTCAGAGCCTGTTTGTGTTTCTCAGTGGGGCAGAATGCATCGGGCATTTATTTTTCCCAGGTTGTGGGGCAGGAAGAGGAGATCTGCTCTCCTCTCTGCCCTCTCTCTCACTGCCCCTGTCTCAAAACACCCAGCCCTAAGCAGTGTTCAGCTTTTCTCTCCCCTGCCCAGCACATCCTCGTGCAGATGCACACTGTCCCCATCACCTCCCTGAGAGCCACCAGCTGCCCTGTGACCCATCCCTGCCAGCTGCACAGGGACAGCCACATGCACAGGACCATGTGTTACCACCAGACAACGTGAGTGATGACTTTCGTTAGTTAGCCTGGCTTTCCTCCTCTCCTTCTCTTCTATTTCCATCCCCAAAGCGTAGCTGAAAGCCCCAATCGCTGTTGGATGGTTTGCATAGGCAGGGTGACATCAGCTCATTTTCGTTGGGATGGTGCTTTACAGCCATTTTTTTAGGGCCTGTTTTCATTAAAAGTAGCTTTTGAAAATGGTTAAGTAATAATTTGCTAAATCGGGCCCTGAGGTGCTCAGTTTAACAAACTGTTATTTATTTTTTATGAAGAATACATGCAAAGGGAATGGAAAACAGCCAGGTTGGAGCAGGCTGGATGTTAATTCCAGTTCAATGTCACCACCGTCTTCGTGGTCATGGTTGAGTCATGTCCTCCTTTGCATATTAATTAAACTGATGGGTCAGTAAGTGTTATGAGTACCGACTTGGATACTGTTTGTTTTTTTGCTTCTGCAGTGTTGCTTTTGCAACATTTGTTTAGTTTTCATTCAATGCATAAAATATGGAGGGAACAAAAAGCTCATGCACATTGTATCGTGTAATTAGCCGAGTAACCAGATGTTAATTAATATATGAATATCGTTTTTATTTCCAATCGTCTGGCTGTGGTTTGAGCAAACCTATGTCCCCCAGCTGTTGCTACACGAGACACAGCCAGAGCAAAAACAGAGCTCGAGTTCAGCTGCTCTGCTCGCAGAGCACAGAGCATTGCCCCAGCTGAAAGAGGAGAGGCTTCGGGGCTGTGCTGTCCCCAGACGTGACACAGCAGTGTGACATTCTCCTGCTATCCAGTGGAGGGCAACAGGGGACGTGCTCCCAGCTCTCTCCTCCAGCCAGTTTGGGGACCCAGTGGTGCCCTGGACTTTCCTCCTGCACTCCACAGTCATTTCAGCTCCTCAACAGTGGTGCTTTAAACACCAGCTTATGTGGCTCATGGATGAGTCCCTGTAACCTTCCAAAATTCAGCCCCAAGCAGCCATGCCCTGTCTCCACATTTGGTCCCACTTTGAAGAGGTTGGACTGGGGACTCTGATTTTCTGGCGAGGCAGGTAGTGGGCCACCACGTTCAGCCTTCTGTGTTCAAAGGATTTGATTCTTCCTAATTTCACCTGGAAGATCCTTTCAAAGAGATCCAAGAACTTCCTTTCCTTTTCTCCAGTTCCCATGTGTGTTTTTGCTGAGACCAGCTAGTGCATCCAGATATTCCTCCTTCTCCTCCTTTGTTTCTGTCTGGAGAAGTTCCTGCTAACAAAATAACTATTTTATGTTCATCTTTAACTTAATTTGCATTTTTAAATATTAAAATTCATTCAATTTCATTGCTTTAGCCCTCAAATTATTTTAATTTCTTTTGACTGATCCTCTGGTGCTCTAATAATGCACCACTTCATCGGTGCTAAAACCACTGCTGTATTTCCAGTGAGAAATAAGATTGATTACAAGGCTGATCATTGAGAAGGTCTGGTAGTGATAACTCAGTTCCCGTCACTCTCTTCTCAGCATTGCCTGTTTTCATCTGTCCATACTCAGTCCCTTACCTGCTGTGTAATTCTGCTAATTCCCATCTTTTCAAGCTTACCTAATAATTACCTGTGTCACATCATGGTGCCTCTGGACACCCAGATAAATTAGATTGTACCACAGTTCTCCTGTCTAGGGGATGAACAGTCTCACTGAAGAAATGCCTCAGGCTCATCTTACGCAATTTACTAAACCTGGGGTTGCGGTTTATTCTCCTTCTCTTCATCTCATTAAAAGAGGGGGGGGAAAAAAAAAGAGGCCTCTGTAATGACATAAATTTCTCACTCAAAGCTACACCTGTGCCTTGAATATCAGCAAGGAAGGCTGGGCTATCCAACCTCTTTGCCCATCACGTGTCCATGGATGCATTGACTTTCTCCAGGCATCTCATCTCCTGCTAAGCCACGATGAAAACCTGTGACTCTCTCAAAACTGTCTGCAAACTCCCTGACACTTTTTCACTTTTCTGCTTTTCCCTCCCTCCCAGTATCTGGCACGAGGAGAATAACAGTGGAATCACCCACATTGCTGTGGTCTGAGCAGGTTTCTCTCATATTATGTCTAAATAAATATTAATAAGAAAAATGGAATAGGAGCTCATTGACAAATTGGGCAAATATTTGCCTCTGCCTTCCCTTTCCAGCCACCTGGCTCCCGCAGGACAGTTTTGCCCTTTCTCAGACCAGAGCATTCAGGAAGTAAACACTTGGTTTATTTTCTTGGGGGGAGGAGGAGGAAAATGAAAATAGCATTATGGGGCCTGAAGCCCACCCCTCACATTTTGGGTGGCTGGAAACAACTGCTGCCTTGAGCCATGGCTTTTGTCTGTGCCTTCCAGTGATAGGTTATCATAGAAGTGACCAGGATGGCCTTGAATGGTGCCCATGGGCCCACCTTGATGACCTGGAGTGCTTTTCCATGCCCGTGGAGGAACTGTGTATCTAGAAAGCTCCCAGAATTAAGAGACTGAGTCTTCAAGCTGATTACTGCACTTAAAAAATTAAAACAGCAGCAATGGGCAGAAGGAATGAAGAGAAGGCAAAACAAAGATGTAAGAGTGCCTGCTCAGTGGCACCCAGTTCTCTGGCCCAGTTGACAATGTGGGGATTGGTCAAAGGCTTGGCTTCAATGATCTTGGAAGTCTTTTCCAATCCTAATGATTCCATGATTCTGTGATCCTTGCCTGGCACCTGGCCAAGGCCACATGGCATCCTAGCTCCCTGCAGCTCCTCCAGCCCAGCCTTGGCTGCTCGCTGCCGTGGCTTTCACTCCAGGTGCTTGCTGGGCACAGAGTGGGCAAAAATTGCTCCTGGGATACCACGTGATGGCGTTCCTCAGTCCTCCCAGGATGGAGCGGTGCATCCCACTGTTCTCTTAACAGGACTGACTAATCCTTTATTACAAAGGAGGCTGCAGGAATCTAGGCTGGAAACTACTCCCCAGGCCACCTAACTCACACCTCAGCACCCCAGGCTCTTTTCAAGACACAGCACATGGTGGAAAGATCCGACCTGCTGCTGGGAGGCTCCAGGAGTGGGACCAAGGCTGGTTTATCCATATGTGTCAGTGGTTCTGTGTATATATATGTATGTGTATAAAAAGTGCATGTGTGTCTGCGTGTGTGTGTATTTTACTATGTTAAGCTATAAACTGTATGGGTTAGGTATGAATTAGAACCTTATAAAATGTGTTTACTCATTCTGTGTAACTCAAAGCAGGGATTAAACAGTAGGAAAAACTGACCGGGAGAATTTTCCAAGCAGAAAAAGTTTTACAGCTCTCATTGTGAAGTGCGGAGGAAGGACTTTTTTTTTCCCTCTTTTTTTTTTGTGTTTAGGTTTTTTTCAGGGCAAGTATTTTCTGTTTGAATTTTTATGGTTATTAGATAAAAGGAGGGCGAGGGGGGCAGCTGAAGAGGAAGGAGTAATAGAGGAATAGCAGGAGAGCATTCTGGCAGGCAGAATTCGCCCCAGGCACCTGAGCCCCATATTCTCCTCTCCATCTCTTGTGACAATGTGCTTTCTATGCCAGTGGCATCCAGGAGGGCCTCCCCATGGCATGCTGTGCTCCTAAATAGGCCCTGCTTTTCTCATCTCCTTGAAGGCATCTTTTATAGGGAAAACAGAATCACATAATGCTGCCGAATTTAAAGGGAATGGGTGTGGGAAGGGAGCAGTGGAAGCAGAAGCAACAGGGAGATGAGGCTCTCAGTGAGTGAGCATCTCAGAAAGGGAGAGAAGAGAGAGAGGAGCAGGAAATGGGGATGGATTGAAGTCTTACAGGCTGTTGGCTCTCCTTCTCATAAAGAAAGTCCGGACAAAGCACACAGGGAATAATCTCGCCATTATCAAGTGAGTCATCCTAGGTCAGTTGAGTGATGTTTGATAAAGAGCAAGGTGTCTTGCAACATGGAACCATTTAATTTCTCATTTCCTTCTCTTCTTTGATAAAATTTTGGTTCTGCACCCTCTGTTGGGTCTCTTCTACCTTGTAGTTCTTGCTGCCCTGGTGAATCATCCCTTTCTGCAGGACTGGTGATCCTTGCATAGTTAACAGAGCCTGACTCATTCTCCTCTACATGTTGTTTCCACAGAAGGTTGGGTTTGGGTTATTGGGGTTTGGGTTAGGTTTTTTATTTCCACTTCTCTTTATGAACATTTTCCAGGGGACTGGGGAAAGGGAGGGGAGAAGAGAGACCTGAGAGGGTTCATTGTTTGGGTCATTTTCCCTACTGCTAAATGTCAATATCCTATGCTTGATGCTTTGGATATGGAGTAGCAAGGCTTCTATTTCAGGCTTTGCAAGGGATGGGAGAGACTCATCTTATCTCTCTAACAGGGCCCAAGTGATGTTGGGTTCTATTAAGGGATTTGAAGAAAAGAGGGAAGTGATAACCTCTCTGTGTGAGCTCTGCATTGGGTACCTGGCCCCGGCTTCCCTCGTCAGCACAGACCCTGGAACAGCCATGGAATCCATTTACCACTTGGCTTAATCCTGCTCTGTTCATGCTGGGAATCTGTCTTTTGTCATCCGAGTGGTCAGATGTTGCACAGTCGCTGGCGATGACACGTCTCCAATGAACCACCCTAGAGGGATCAGTGGTCCTGGGGGTGGGACGTGTGCCCAGATACCTCTCTTTGCCAAGGACATCTAGGAGTCAAAGGGCTGCTCCCACCACAGAGTGCCTTTGGCGAGATGGGCTCCCAGGGCACACTGTCCATCAGATCTGACTCCTAACATCTCCCCTTCCCTGTGGATAACAGGAATGATTTGCCGTGGTTTCTAGGCTGACTTAAAATTGGGAGCAGAAGGCATCGCCATGCCAACATCCTGCTGTGTGCCCGTGGCAGGTGTCCTCAGTGCCTGGTGTTTGCACACTCGTCAGAAAGGGTTAATAGTCCTTTAGGGGTGAAAATCAGCTATTAGTGGTGAGAGAGCTGGGTTGGCCCTCTGGCTATAGCCTCTGATTTGCCTTTTCCCTGCTACATTGGAAAAGTAATTCCCTTTCTCTGCACCCTTGCTCCTTTACCTGCGCTCTGTCCCGACACTGCAGCCACAGGTGTGTCACAGCAGAGCTCGTGTCTTGGCTGAGGGGTGTAAATGACACTGTCAGAGGTATTAATGGCCTGCGTGGAGTCTCTGCATGTCAGACACCTCATTGGCATGAGTCTCGTCCTCGAGATGACTGCAATTTAAGATATTACGGATTATATTCTGTCCTCGTGAGCAGAGGGTCTGTGCAGTGGGGCGGGAGATCCTGTCTCGCCTTGCAGTCTTACTGGAAAAGGTGGAGGGATTGCTGAGATGATGATGGGTGCTGAGGTAGACTCCTCGTAAACAAGAGATTCCCAACTCTTTCCTCTTTTCTTGTGCCTTCTAATAGATGAAAACTGTGAAGAAAAATGTTAACTTCATTATTGGAAAATCAATAAGTGTATGATTCATGAGCTGTGTTAAGAAAGCTGTTGTGAATGTACTCCAGTAATTCAGGTAATTCCTCGTTCAAGAACTGATGTCAACTCTTGCATATCTTAGTCCTGACCAAGTGGGTCTTTTCTAACTTCTGAGTTGGGTCAGGTAATTGCTTATTCTTTCAGTTTTATCTTGGTATCACCTTGGCTTCTGTTGCGATGCCTGCTTGGATAAATGGGGAGTTATGGCAAGAGGCACAGCCAAATGAGAGGCTTTCTCCTCTGAGTCTGAGGTAACAACGTATCTACAAAAATATTTAGAGCTCACTGTGTTTGCACAAGTTTTAACCTCGGTCCTGCAAGCATGTACATTAGTTTATCTGGCACACGAATGTAATGGAACAACTCACATGAGTAAAGCTAAACATGTGTAAATGTTTGCAAGATACGGGTCAATAATTCTTTGGAAATCATAGCAAACCAACCCTCTGTTTTCTTACACAGTGCTGCTCTCCAGTCCGCCTCAGACAAGTGATCAAGAATATCTGTAATAATCATTATGGTGTCGTTGTTCCAAAGAGCTCACAGCCAGGATGCAGAAACTCAACAAGTGTAAATTGTTATTGTTCCATTGACTTCAAGGGAGCTATAGGAGATTTTATGAGCTGAGGATCTGCCCCCTCCATTCTCAAATGTCCAAAACTCCAGAGTGGGGCCAAATAAGAGGTCTGCTTCCATGCAGGTTCCTCCATAAGGACCAATTTCTTAAGTCTTTGTTGGATAACAGCCTGCAGGTTTGGCTGCAGTTGGGTTTACTGAGTGCTTCGGAATGTACTGGTCCAAAGTCTTATCACTAATTCATCAGCATCTCTGCACATGACCTCTATTTAGAATAAATAGGGCCAAAAATATTTAAATATTTAAAATATTTAAAGAAGATTTTCTTTAAATTTGTTGCCATTACAGGTAGTGGTTTGGTTCACTTTCCAGGACCAGGCTGTGAAGTGTAAGAAGGGACTGGGAACAGGACTGGGCAACAGTGGCAATATAGAAGCCCAAAAATTCCACTTTCATGATCAGTGCAAGGAGATGTGAAGCACAGACCAGTTGATGGCTTTTCCCCATAGGTTTACATGAATTTGATTTGACAAATTACCTGAGATAATTATAGTTTTAGCAATTAATTGCATACTGAATTTCATTGTAGGAATTGTTCCTTTCCCTTCCTGCTGGCCTGGTATTTCAATATTTGTGACCTTTCTTTAGGAAGCTTCCCAGGATTTGTCCTCAGACATAGCTCACGGTGAAAGCTGCTCCCCTTCAATTTTAGCCATCTTCATCCCAGCAGAAGATGGAACCTCCCAGCCCTCTGGACTGGTGGAACTCAGGTCCTTGGTGCAGTGCTTGCATCCAAAACTTGAGAGTCATTTTTGGATAGTAGTACATTCCTGCAGGAGCTACAAGAGTGCCCTGGTGCATTTAAGGAGAGCGAGGTTATGACTCAGGTGTTGTTGCCATCTCTGCAGTGTCTGACACGTCAGTTTGTGCTGGAGAAGAGTGGCTCTGGGGCTGGAGCAGGGCTGGTGGGATTCCTGGTGAATGTAAGGCTCCGTGAAATCCTTGGATCTGCTACTGTCTGCTATCTGTGGGCCTTAGGGACCACTGAATGGTCTGGACCATTGGTCCATTGTTAGAAATCTGTAATTTAGAAGAAACCAATATGAAAGGAAAGCAAGAATGAGGATGGGAACGAGATCTGTGGTGATGAGGGTGAGAACTCGCTCTGTGGTGATGGACAAAATCTTCTGCCAGACAAGAAGGCTCTGAGGACAGAGCTTTGCTTCCTGCCTGCACAACTCCCAGTACAAATGGGTTCCCACTTTGCCTTGAAATCAAGTAACTATTTTAACATGCTGCAGAGCCTGAGACAAGCTCCAGGGAATAGAGACATTCACTTGGACTCTCCACCGTGCTAATGTGAATACGTGGCTTTGAGATTGGAGCTGGCTCATGCCTGGATGTCTCTGAGCGTAGCAGAGTCAGCTCGTGTCTGGCTGGGGCTGACCCTTAGCAACCCAGTGAACCTTGAGAAATCCTGGAGGGCTCACAGCACAGAATGAAATGCTTTAATTCTCCCTCTCCTCCAGCAGCGCGCTGCCATAAGTAAAAGCATTTTTTATGAGGTCTTAGATATTGACTGTGAAAGACCTGTGATAAGCAGTCTGTGAAGAGCTCAGATGAAGGAGCAGGGAGTCCTATTGATGACTCTGAGAGAGGAATACACTCTTGATTAACCTTGTGCATCGTAGAACATTGCAGCTCACCCAAATTAAGACCATTTCCCTCTGTTTGACTAGCTCTCTTGAAAAGAACAGCTCATCCTTCAGTTCCACATGGTGACTCCAGGCAAGTTCAGCCCTGAAGAGCACCAGGGAAGGCATTTAAGGGACTTCTGTGACACTGCAATGTAGCTTTTGCTCTTAGCTCAGCTAAAGCCTTGCTCCTTAAATTTAGCCATCTACAAATGCTGTCCTTCCATCAGCAGAAACCTAGAGGAGATGGAGGCCCAGAGGAGATGGAAGCCCAGAGGAAAGCTCTTCATCATTATTAGTATGTCTGGTAGCGAACGCACATAGGAAGCAAATCCCCCAAAATTCATAACTTCAAAAAGGTGAAGCTGTTCAGGGAACTGCAATTCGCGCCTTTGTACAAGTTGGGAAGCGAAGCGCAAGCTGTGCCCAAGTTGCAGCATAATCACTGGCTTTTCTGTCTCAGTCTGGATAACCTGTGCCCAGCCAGAGAGATACCTGATGGATGTGTCTTTGAGAAAAGCCATGACAAAGAAATTATTTCTGAGGCTACAGGGTTTTGGGGCATGGGATTTAAGCTCCTGTCTAACATGAGAGGCTGGCGTGCATGGATGCTCCCAGAATGTGGGCAGAAAATTTTTAGTAATAACTGGGCCTTTTTATTTCTTTTATAATCTGGCAAGCCATGTAGGGAAGGAGGTTTTGACATCATTCCACCAGGATCAGTAGGGATGGTTTGCTTTTAATGATCTAGGCAGCGAGACAGACCATCTGCTGATGTAAATCGGAACAGCTCCGTCGCCTGAAGTTATGTTACACTAATTTAAATCAGCCCATCATTTCCAAGACAAACCAACCACCTTTCACTGCCTTTCCCCACCGAGTGCCAGATCCAAAGCACGTTAAACCCAGGTACAACCTCATGGTCGAGGAACCACCATGCAAACCTGTGCGCCACATCCACTCGTCCAAAAACCCAGTCCAAGCCTTCTGCTCACAGCCCTCCTCTGAACCTCCCGTCCTTGGAGGGAAAGCCCCAGGAGAAGAGGAGGGTGAGGCAAGGACCTCCAAAAGGTGACAGACTTGGAGGGCCAAGCGTGCCATTTGTTCCCTCATTTCAGGAACCAAAATCTGGCAAGGGGAAGTGGAGTAAGGTCTCTTTTTCCATCTGCTGCGCTGGCATTGCTCAGGAGGTCACTGCTGGGGACGGAGGTCCTCGCTGGGCCCCATCTGCCTTCTCTGGGCTCCCTCATTTATGCCCACTTGGGCCTCTGACATTCTACTCTGTTTTTCTTTCCTTGAAAATGGATCGGGAATTGGGAGCCGCTGCGCAGGAACGCGCCTGTTCCCCATTACAGCTCCACCGGGGCTGTAACACGATCGTGCCTGCTCCATACCCACACAGATATTTATTTATCCATACAGCCTTTCTCCTTGTTTTCATTAAGTTAGGCAGAAAAGGTTAATCTTTCTTCTGCTAAAGCTTCAAAACCAACCAAACTAAATAAAATATGATTTCTTTCATTTCTTTTTTAAAGGACACTCTCTCTTTTTTTTTTCTTTTCCCCTTAAGTACCAGAATGAGGTCACAGTCAGAGATGCCACAAGAGTAAATTGAAAACAGGTTGAAAAAAAAGCGAAGGGGAGAAAGACAGGGAGAGAAAACCACAGTCAGGGGAAAGCGCCTGGTAACATTGCAGGGTTGGTTTCATCCAACCCAGTAAAGAAGCTGTCAAGACAGAGACATTGGTGCCTTCCTACTTTCCCCTTTGTGCTCTTTCTAGGAATCTTGAAGGTGAATGGCAGCAGGGAGGTCTCCTCTCGTCTTAATTTCCACTTTGGTTTGCAGCGCCTGGGTTTTCTCCATGCTGCTCTTGGCACAGGGACGTGGGCTGAAGGTGTGGGAACGCCTGCAAGGGTCCCAGAGCTTCCTTTTGCTCCTTGAGCCTCCTGGAGGCTCCTGGCCTCGCTCTCTTGTTTAGTCTGGTTGAACTCAGCGCCGTAGCTCACGTTGTCCTCAGCGGGATGGTTGATAGGTGATTCATCCAGCCTGCTGTACACAACTGCTGGGCGCTGGCACGGCCGCAGTGGAAGGACTGAGGCAGACTGAGGCTGTTGGATGCTGTGTGCGAGCGGTCTGATCCTGCTCCCAGCCATTTTCATTCCTCAGCCCCCATTCCTGCCCATCTGAGCCTCCTGCCATGAGAAATGTGCTCGCTGGAGAGCACATTGCCAGCTCAGCCTTGCAGACAGGCAGCTGAGCTGGGGATGTCCTCCTCCTCCTCCAGAGATGGAGTTGAGTTCCTGGGTGGTTATCCCAGAGTGTCACCAGTGGGCTGACCCCTGGCTATGCCTGCTCTGGCCAGGAGAAGTTTGCAAAGCTTCCCAGAATGGGAACCCCTCTGCAAGCTCCAAGTTTGCTGTTATTTTCCTCTGTTTTGAGGAAAGCCACACCACCAGGGTCAGTGTAGAAGATGCTTAGAAAACCAGAAAGAGGAGATTTGCCAAACTCCACAGCCATGCCTGTGGATGAGGACGAGGCAGTAGCAAGGGGTTGCACTGGGAAGAGAAGGGAAATGCCACCTGGAGGGAGCTGCATCTTCCTGACAGGCATTAGAAGACCAAAGAGGGATTTTCAAAAGCTGCCTGGGGAAGTGGATGGTTTGGGGCAGACCAGCCCTGGGAAGGCATGGAAATGAGGGAGAAGAGAGTCCTTGCAAGGGTATTAACTCCTTGCACTTAGGAGTGTTAGCATCCCATTGCTGAGCACAATTGCCCCATGATTTGTAATCAGTGAGCACCGAGTGACATTTTTTGCTCTGTGCACAGCATTTTCCATAGTGATATTGAGCTCTGCTCTGGGTTTTTTACTACTGAGAAGTGAACACAGGTGAGGTATCCTCAGAGGAGCCAGTTATTTGTCCTTGATATCTGTAACAGCTTATTGCTTTATTTAGTGTGACATCAATTATTTATTACTATTAATGAAGGACACAGATGTCTGTCTGGTCAATAAAATATCTCCTACTCCACAGAGATGATCTACTTAGCTATCATTTACTCTGCAGAGAACCTTTGGATTCTTTCTGAAATTTAATAACGCGAGCAAAGATACTCAGGCAATCTAGAAAGTTTGTGCTTCAGGGCTGCTTTGGGAGGCTGAAATCCTTCTTTATATTTGCTGGCGGGATGTGTAAGAACATAAGTCCAGACGGGAAAAAGAAGCCCCTTTGCTTTCCATCATGAGCTACTTATCCATGTAATCCCTTATAAAGTGATCAAACTCCTTCTTAAAAGATAGTTGGGTTATTTGCCCTTTGCAGGAGTAGGCCAACCATTTATTCATGTTCAATTTACTTCCTCTTGCCATTACTGCCCATTAACCCAACTATTCCTTTGCCATCTGAGTGCCTGCCCTGTTGATGTGTTCCCAGTGGTATGTCTCTATTTGACCTTTTTTCCCTGTTTTTATTGGTAAATTTGGACTTTTTGTTCTTTCCCTGTGAAATCTCTCCTGCCTTTCCTGTGCCTTGTTCTTGAGCACAGTTGAGGAACACTGTACACTGAGCTCTCACATGGCCTCGTGCAGTTGGGTCAGTGTTCTGCTGCTACATGAGCCCAGGATCACTTCTCCTTGGCAGGGCAACATTACTGGTCAATCAAGTGGCCCAAGTGTCCAAAGCCAGGCTGGACAGGGATTGGAGAAACCTGGTCTAGTGGAAGGTCCCTGCCTGTGGTTGAGAGTGAGGTGAAAGGAGATGACCTTTCTTGTCCCTTCCAATCCAAACCATTCTCTGATTTATGATAATTCTCTCACCATTCCAGCAAAAGCATCTGTTGCTTTAGCTCTGTTCCACTAGCAAGGTCCCAGTCTAAATCTAGGGAATAACTTGTTTTCTGCTCCTAAAAGAGGCTTGGGGAATTTCATTCCAGCTGCTGTCAGAGCACTGAGGACTGAATGATCTCTGCCTTCTCTTGTGTGAGATGAACAAATACAGCCTCCGTGTGCTCTGCTTTGCCCAGGGGAGAGCACAGAATGGCAGCTCCCTGTGCTGGCGGCAGACTGACAGCTCTGGGTAGCTGGCTTGTCCCCAGGGTGTCCCTTCCCTGTCTTTGCTCCATGGTCTGTGCAGTCTGGCACCACCACTGCTCTCACTGCTGCTTCCACAGGTACAGAATACCTCCCAGTCTTGGCACCAAGGTTCCAGCGTCTTTGTTAGCATCTCTTTTGCTCTTTTTATAATAACCTCTTTGCTTTGCAGAGCCAACAAGAGGGGAGAGTTCCCCAGAGGTTCAGGATTGAGCGAAAGGCACCCTCTTGCTTTATGGATTTTATTGCAAGGGTTTTGGCTCAATCCAAGTGGAGACACTGTTGGCAGACCCTGCAATATTAGTTTCTTCCCATGCAGGGGGACAGAAATGCACTCCACTGCCTGGACAGGTCAGATCCGTGGCAAACCAGACCTCTGTGAGAGGCAGCTGCTGCTGTGTGTCAGGGCAGTGCTCCCTGACAGCCTATTCCCTCAAAGCTACCCAGAAAGACCATGAAAGATGAGCTTTCAGAAGTTAGCACGTGTCTTAGAGAGAGTTAACTGTGCAATTTTAATTGTAGAATGTTCTGTGTTGGAAAGGACCAGAAGGAACATCTCATTCCAGCCACCCTGCCATGGGCCTGCCCTGCCCTTCCACTAGACCAGGTTGCTCCAAGCCCCATCCAACCTGGCCTTAATACATTCCTTGACTCAGTGGTTGCACATGACATTTTCCATCTCGTTTCCAGTCTCCTGCAAGTCTGGTTCCACCCTCTCTCTGTCTCAGCCCATCCCATCTCTTGTGCTCCCTGGCACAGACATCCTGGCTGATCCTCCTACCTGGGGACTGCCCAGTCCAAATCTCCCCTTGGCCTTGCCCAGCTCTCATTGCAATCTCTGCCCAGCTATTTTCTTTCCTAGCCCTCATCAGCTGCTTATGGAAGATGCGAGACCCCACAGCATTCATCCATGGGATGATCTGTCCCCCCATAAAGCTTCTCCCTGGTCAGAAGGGAAGTTGCTTGAGGCTGGAAGAGCCTTAAAGCCCCTTGCTCTACTTCAACAACACATTCTGGTCCTGCTTCTTTGTTGGTGATTCATGAGGTTTGTAAGTCACGGCAGAGTCTGTTCCCAATGACTCCTGGTGACAGGGAGTTCCCCAATCCAGCCCGACATTGTAGGAAAAGGGATGGAAATGAAAGTTGGAAATGAGTAATAGGGGTTTGTTTGTTTGCTTAAACCATAAACCCAGAGCTGAGGGACTTGCTCAAGGCTGGGCAGCGCTCGTGACTTCCAGGCAGGGATTTTCCTGCTGCCAACCCAACCTGCCTGTTGAGTTGTCTTGGGATTTGGGACAGACCTGGGGCCAGGATCTGGGTTGAGCTGCAGAGACCGGTGACAGAGCTGCCTGAAAAAGTTTGGAAAGAACAAGTCGTGCTGGGAGCATTAAAATGAATAATTAAGGCTTGGATTCCTTCAGGGAGGAAAAGAATTTATTGCTGCTCTTTTCTCTAGCCAAGGGGGACATTTGTTACTGAGTTGTGTATTTTGAGACAAGACGCAAATGCGGTTTAGGGGGCTGGGGATGAGGGGATTTTTTTGTTCTACCTGGATAACAGCTTCACAGTGGGATGTTCTGGGCTGGTTATACCATTGGCTTGTTCCTTAGGGTCTGTACCAAGAGCCTGGACTGGTGCTTCGTTTCAGTACTCCTCAGTCACTTTTGCCTTTGGAAGAATAAAGTGCTGAGAAGGGAATTCTCCTCCTCCCTCTGCTGCAATGTCTTGACATTTCCACATGCACAAGGCACCCAGCACAGCAAGCTGGGCCCAGGTTGGCTTACACCAGCATAACTATCATCTACAGCAGCCCTTGCTCCGATTCCCATCCCTGGGAATAGGGCACAGCCTGGGCAGCTGCTCTGTCTTATTTTTCTCCATGGTACCTCAGGCTTTCAGTTACACCAGTGTGAAATGGGAATTAAATGCAATGAGCTCTAACCAATAGACAGGCTGCCCACTGCGAGGAGACAGGTTGCACAGCAGTGGATAGTCGTGCCCAAAAACCTTAATAAATGGAGCGTTTTCAGCTTCAGCTGGGTCATGATCTAAGTGTTTAATAGGGTTTATAAACCAGAAGACCAAAAAGAAAGGTTTTTCAGTATTTTTAATTAGTGGGTTTTTTCTTCGAGTGCTTATAAAGAAGCAAGTGTTCTTCAGCACAACTGAAGGAGCTCCAGTCAGAGCTCCAGGAGCTGGCAGAGTGAGATGAAAGGGAATGCAGAGCTACTGACTGTCATTGAATTTAAAAAAAATAAATCCATCACATTGCAAGCAATTCCACCCAAGCACTAAAAATGTCTTTTTTGCTATTAGTCCAACATAGCAAAAACACCTTTTGCTGTGGCAGATAATTTTTGGAAAAGGCCATGCCCTATTTAGGAGCTGGGCATGCAGCAAGAGCAGGAGATCCCTGCTTAGCCAGGCTTCCAGGTCTTCTGGAGCCCACCCCTGGGTGGTGGTCCTGCCTGCAGTGTCTGCAGAGCGGCCACACGTCCCCTCTGTGCTGTGATTGCACCTGGCCAAGCAGTGACTTAGCCCTGGCCCCCATTCCTGCAAAGGGTCTCTGCTCCAGCTGATGGCCCAGGTGTGTTTCCTACTTGCTTTGTCCATAGGTGACATTCTCCATACAGACTTGGGGCATTCCACAGCCGCAGCCAGCTCGAGTTTGTTTATTGCGTGTCCTGCATAGAGATGTTCCTACAGTGATTTTTAAGTGGTCAGCAGTAATTCTACACCTGTATTGATGTTCTGGTGTCGCTCCTCTCTTTGCTCTGCAGGAGAATCCTTGAGCTTTGCGGATGATCTGCTCTCTGGCCTCGCAACCTCTTGTGTGGCAGCGGGCCGGAGCCACGGAGATGTCCCTGAAACCAGCCTCTATTCAGTCATTTTCAAGTGCCTGGAACCAGATGGTCTGTACAAGTAAGGAGAGACATGTGGGGAGCTGCTGGGGGCAAGGGGGGATCTCCAGTGCTGTTCTTGAATTGTTGTCGACCTTTTTGGTCAGCACTGTGTTACATCAGACACGGGGCAAATGGGCAGACTTTTTCTGTTGCTTTGGGTGTTACACGCAGCCGGTGAAATGGAAAACCAGTGTTTGTCAGTACAGTGCTGGAGGCACTGGGAGTCAGTGGGAGACTCCAGGATAACACTCACCTTCGGTATTCTGGGTTTCCAGGTCCGTGCCTGGTGGACAGGGCTGTCTCATGGATGAACTGAGCTGATGTGGTCAGATTGAAGCAAGTTGCCAAGTGCCTGGTGGGGTGAAATAGATGTCAGAAGTGTGACAGGTGTTTCTGTAAGTTACTGTGTCTCTTAGTAGGACACACAACAGGTCAGAGAGAGACCAAATCCTTCTGCCCACCACCCAGATATTGTGGACATGTCACTCTTCTGAGATACTTTTTGGAGGTTGAATTTTCTGTTTGAATCTTGTGGATTAATTAGTTTCCAGAGCAAAGGGATAATGTCAAGATCTGAATTTTAACTTCTCCTTTAGTATCATTTGGACTTGGTCTGGGCTTTCCAACCTGGCTCGTTAGCCAGGGCATCCTCTGTCTCAAGAGGGATATCAGGAGTCAGATCAGTAAGAGAGGAAAAATAGAGCAAAGAGGCAAGGAGACAGAGGAGAGACAGAGTAAGCAAGAGAGAAACACCCAGGGCTTAATGTCAGAGCGACTGTAATAATTAAAACACATTTTGTAGTGAGTAATGAAACTTTTTATGGGACCACAAAAGCATTTAAAGCGAGAGCTGGCAAATAGTCTGTCAGCGAGAACTTTTTAAGACCTTGATTAATACTTTCCCTCCACCGCCCCCCAGTTAAGTATGTTGACAGCCTCCAAAGCCTTTATTGCACATCCCTGGAGCAGGGCTGTCTCCAGGAGTGGGCTCCAAGTGATACCTCTTGCCATTTAATAATATCAGACATTTTCTTGTTAAAGATCTATAATGCATAAATATAATTATTAATATCTCTGGGAACTGGGCTGCTCTGAAAAGGTGCCAGGGAGAGGCTGGAGCAACCGCAGAGCTTGCTAATAACCTGACGCCCATAAAACTGGCCCGTTGTGAGCTCTCAGCTCCCAGCTTCCAGGGGCACTGGGAGAGGGAAGAGCCACTGCTTTTGATGGGGGCTGCTGCCGTGGTGAGCACACGGAGCTGGGAGCCAGCAGGTCTGGCTCTTGGGCAGCCTGGGCTGCCAAGTCATCTTCCCCATCTGCCAGACAGGGGTAATTGCCCTCACCCGTCACTTTAGGGGCTCTGTGATCTAATCCCTGGTGTCTGCAAAGGGCTGGGAGAGCCTCGGGTGGAAGGCAGAGGGCTTTGTCCAGGGTTTTGTCATCCCTGTGGGTCAAAGCCAGGCTTCTGCTTCCCAGGCCCAAGGCACATTGCCATGGAGGTGGCCAGCAGAGCTGGCGATGCCCAGTGCCCAGGGGGTGGCTCCTGCTCTGTGGGTGCCCCTGGGCAAGGGACAGCAGCTTTTGTGGGGAGCCACGGCTGCAGGCAGCCAGCAGGCAGCAGTCCTCTGGCACCAGGGAGCTCTGAGCTTGTCCTGTGTGGGGACGGGCCCCGGGGTGACGCACGGCGCTGGCTCGGTCTCACAGCTAACGCTCAGCAGGGCTTGGCTCTGCTCTCCTGGGGCGGTGCACACATCGGCGCACACGGACGGGCACGTGTTCGTGGGGGCACCTCTGGGGCACAGACCCACATTCCTGGGCATCCAAAAAATTCCGTGTGGGCACACCACAGCACCCCCTCCTCGCTGGCTGCTGCTGCCTGCCCCAGCACGCGGCATGGGCCGATAACCAGCTCCACGCTGGCACGAGCTGCCGTGGGTCCTGACTACCCAACGCTTGCTCCAGCCTCGGCCCTACCCAGCGTGTTTACCGAGCGTTCTCAGATACACAGGCACCCCCATTAAATATTCCTCTGCTCAGATGTCCACACAGTTGCAACACAGCGTGAAGAAAGCCAGAGCAGTGAAATGTGAGGCTAATGCTGCTCTGCGCCCGCACAGACAGAACAACAACACAAACACGGGCACGGGGTCATTTCTTAAATTGAATTTCTTCTGCTTGTTTCAGTTGTTTCTGTGGAAAAATAGCTATCTATAATAGCTCTGAGCTGGGTATAATCCTGACTATAGCCACTCGCAGGGCCCTGTGCTGTTCTCTAGGCTGGGAGGTGAGCACACAGTCTGCAGCATCAGAGCTCTTCAAAAACAAATTATTTGCTTCTGCAGTAGTCTGAGGGTATCACATGACCCTAGCAAGGGGACTGTGAGATCATGCAAGTCTCTTCTGTCCTGCAAATGTGTTGAACGCCCTGTCCCTTTTCTTCTGTACTACCTACAGCAATTACACTCTGCTGTGGACCATTCATTTGGAGTACTACCAGCCTGAGATCAAAGCTGGGCTGGAGTATGAAAACAAACCCAAAAAATGTTCTACAAGCAAACAAATAAACAAAGTCTGATTGATTCCTCTGCTTTTGAGACTTCTGTAATTCCAAAACATAAATGAACAAAAGGACAACTAATTTCTTTGTCCTTTGCAGTTTCAGTCTGATGAAAATATGTTGCCTGACAGCCCTTTTCTTCCCCTTGCCCTTAACACATTGGGGCTGAGATGCCAATCCCTGCAAAGAGGGTTTTCCAGGGGAAGTAGATCATGTCAGTGTGCTCCAAAGGCTCGTGCACACGTGTGGACGCTCCTGCCAGTCTGTCACACCTGGGTGCCCACCCACGGGGATCCATGCTGCATTTGTGGGAATGCACTCCCATGGACCTACACAGGGATACTGGGAATGCTCCTTGAAGGCTGTTACCTTTTGATTTCAGTTCTTAAAAAGCAAAAATCTTGTATTCTTGTGAAATCGAGAAGGGATTGCTCTCCCCTGAGGTCAGCTAGACCAGAGCTGCCTGTCAAGCTTCCTCCCAGGTGGATCTGGAAGAGGATGAGGTGAGGAGGGCAGAAGGAGAGATGTTGCTGTGTCTGTGAAGTGCTCACCTTGCATGGACCAGCCAGCCTGGAGAGCAGCCAGTGCCACGCCAATGGATGGTTTGGGAGCCTTGGGAGCACCACGCTGTGACAGGCAGCTTGTGATGCACCAACAACCAAACACCAGTGAGGAGAAAGGGTTCTGGCTTGTCTCAGAGGTCACACTCAGCCTGGAGGACTGAGCACCCCACAGACCCATCCAATCTCTTCACTGAGGAGGCAGGACCTTCCCCTGGGCACCGCACAGCCCCCCTGAGCCTTCGGCCCAGCTCATCCATCTCAGCTGTCGCCCCATTGCTCGGGGAGTGCCTGGGGATGCCTCGTGGCTGAGCTGTACCTGCTTGGCTACCAGAAGGCAGCTTTGCCAGCCCAGCATGCTGGCTTCAGATGCTTGGGGAGATACCAAGTATCCCTCAGCCAAAAAGGGAAATTCTGGAAAGGGAAATGAAAACCCCCTCCAGCTCCTCAATGGAGCTGCAGTGCAAATACACCAACCTCTTCCCTGCACCACAGATACTATAATTATAGATTAGATTAAATCCCAATGTTTCACTTTATTTACATTCCTGACCTAGCCTATTCATTTCCAGTGTTTGTGCCAAGAATCAGCACAAAATTTACTGGAAATAATATGGAAGTCATCAGGATTCCTTCCAGAGCCTTTCCTTGGAGCGTGTTCATATGCTATGAAGAAGCCTTGACTTTACATTCCCTGTATTGGCTCAGATGGGGTTTCCCCAGGGTGACCATGAACCAGCCCAAAAGGCTCTGGGAGAGCATGTTTCAAGGGTGTTGGAAAGGTGGAAACCTCTTTCTAGGGGTCGAAGATTCAGGACTGCTGTTGGAGGGAAGGGGATTCAGTCAGAGCTCAGAATGACAACACGAGGCTCCCGTCTGCTGCCAGGACCCGCCAAGTCCTGCCGAGCAGTGTAACCCTCTGTAGGGTCTGCAGGCCATCGACAGCGTGGCCAGGCTCACCTTGGGATAACATGGAGCATCCCTTTGTTGGTGAGCTGAAGGAAAGAAGCAAAGGTGTGGAGCAGGGAGAACCTGTCAGAGCACGGAGAGGCAGCGGCTGCAGTCCCACAGGCTGAGTGTGCCGAAGGAGCTGGCCCGGAGCAAGGCTGATTAACGCAGAGTGACCTCTGCCGTGTGCGTAGCTGGGATAAAAAGTGGAACGGAAAACCCTTGGTGCTCAAGAGTGTGTTAATGCTGGCAGCAGTCCCCTGCTCCTTATATGATGCTAATTGTTATTGTTGGTCTTTCGTCAGGAAGACACGTGAACGAGTGCTGGAGCAATCGGAGACAGATCCCAAATAGCTCAGTGGCATGGGTTAAAACACATCTGTTCTAGCCCTTGGCTGAGTCCCCTGTGTGCACAGGAGCTGTGCTGCTTCATTGAATCCACCTCTCCCATTCCACATGCTCTCCAGCTTCCCAAAGCCGAGCGCTGCATGGCTGTAGTTTCTCCTCAGGCATTCCTGGCTTGCGGAAGCTCAAACAAGGCAAGTCAGGAGCTGAACAAGTGCTTGCTAATCCTAGGCCTGTGCTCCAAATTCAGGCTCGTCCTTTCTCAGCACTTTGGGGTTGTGGCAGAGCCAGGCTGCCCAAATGCTGGCTCAGGTGTGTGGTTGTTTTTGCTGAAGTGAGTCCAGCACAGAGCCCTCCGGGCTCACCTGGGCTGCGTGTGGACCGCTGGCTTGCAGGAGGATTGGCCCCATGAAAGATGGCCTGTACAGGGAGGTCAGGGGCTCAGCAGAAGGGTGTTACTTCTCTCTCTGCACTGATTTTCTTGAAGTCCCATTTATGGAGGTAGGCTGGGCTCCTGCTGAGGTTCCAGCATCGGGAGGATACACATACAAAAACCACAGAGAAGACATTCATGCTTTTTTCATGGCCGGTCAAATCTGGATGCTCTTCCCAACTTCGCCATTTGCTTTGCTGAGTGATTTAAGGAGATCATTTTGTCTCTCTTCCATCATCGCCTGTTTACCTGTCCCCTTCAAAAACTCAGGCTTTAATCTCTCTCGTGCTGTCTTTGTGTCCAGCTTGGCCTGGGTGACTCAGACCAGGCACTGCTGCAGTGCTGCTACACTGACTATTTGCCTTCTAAAAGTTGTGTTTGTACCTGAATCTTCCTTCTGATCTATTTCTGCCACCAGCACTCAACCACCTGGGACAGATCTGGAGTCAGGAGATGCCTTTCACTGACCTCAGTAGAACCTTCTTCTTTAGTATCTGCCAAGTTACGTGTAGCTCACAATTTTTTGCTGAAAGACCAGGTTTTCCTCCCCAAATTCTCTGCTGCTCATACCTCACGCCACAGAGAGCAACAGAACAGCTTTTGCTGCCTCCCGTGGCCATCTTCTCTCTGCCCCTTCCTCAGGACAATCAGATTGAAACAACTTTCTGGGTTTTGTCCCTAAAAACTGCCAGCATCTAAATCCCAAACCTGTCTGGGTCCAGGCCCGTTCACATTGCCCTTCTGGAGGTGGCTGCAGGAAGGCTGGCAGTGATGCAGTGAGGAAAAGGAAGGAGGAGGAGGAGGCATGGAGTTGTTATTTTGTGGGTTATTGCAGCTGGGGGAGTGTGCCAATATAGGATTCTTCCTGGGAACGGCAGTGGGGTGGAGAGGAAGATTTTGGCCTCTTTGCCTGTTGGTAGACAAATGGACCTTTGCAATTCCACCTTTTTCCCATCAGCAATCCCATATTACCAACCCCTTTTAGTCACAGACTTGGAGAGTATTCTGATTCCTGACTGAGTAGAAACCTAATGCCTCTACACGTCCAAGTCTTATCTCATGGACTAATGGGAGAGGGAGTACAAGAGCTGTGATATAAATATCAACACGGGCGTTGCTGGCTTTGATTTGCTCTAAGCCAGCCAAACCTGCATCGTGCTACTGCCTTGGAGCCATTTGTTTTGTTCATCAGGTCTCTGTGGTCCAGAGCACCCTCGTCCTGAAGGCTGGAAAGCTGAGAGCCGTGTTGGTTTGATTCTTACAGCACAGTTTGAACACGCTCCCGTTCCAGGACACGAGAAACACAGGACACACCCTGCTTTTTTTAATCTTGTAGAGAAGAAGGGAGTGAGGAGAAGGGCAAATGTCCTTGTTGGCTGTGTCCTAGCGAGGGAAACTGGAAGGGAGAGGCGTGGCATTCCTGAAGCTCCTCAGTGATCTAGAGCTGGGCAGAGGTGAGGGATGGCCGTGCTCACATTTCACATAAGGCCCACTTCAGGAGAACACGTATGAGAATTGCTTTTTTGGTCAGGTGATTAAGAGATGCTCCCTGCAAAAAAATTGTATTCCCTTCCTAATTTCCTCATGCAGTCTGGGACCCGGGTACCTGAGAGTGGGAAGTCTAACAGCTGCCCTGCACCCATAGCAGCTCGACCTGATATTTCCAGACAACTCAAGATTTGGGCTTATTCAAGCTTTAAGGGGTGGCCAAAAGCAGCACAATTCCGTCCACAAACATGCCCGAGGAAGGATTTGACCAGCTCCGGTGGTGCCCAGGTGTTCAGTCACTACTGAACCCACAGGTCTTATCTGAACCCAGAGCCACCCCCATGGCCTGGGGGGTCAGTCAGCTCAGACTCTGGATGGGACCCCAGGTCCCCAAAGGTGGAGATATTTGGCAGTGATGCTTCTCTGAAAAAAGGAGAAGTCACAAGCTAATCCTACCTGCCCATCTTTTTGTCCACTCTCAAAAGCAAAGTTTGGATGCCATGAACTACAAGTTCTGTCCCAGCTCAGCCCAGCTATGTGCATTTATCTCACATACAGCTACAAGTCCATAAAACTAGTTAAACTATTTTTTGTTTCATTTTTCCAAAGGACACCTGCAGCACATCCCCGCCCATCCTTTTCTTGTAGCAACAACAGCACAGAGAGTCCTTTACCAGCCTTGTCTCCCAGAGAACACTTTGTTATTTTCATTTTCCTTTTGTGTGTATGTGTGCATTAAAAAAAAAAAAAAAATCTCTTTTAATCTCTGACTTGTGCAGAACATTACATCAGTAAGCACCCACCTCCTGATCATGCCAAACTAGAGTTTATCAGCACAAAATGACCTCTCCAACTCTGCCACCTCTTCTCCCCCTCAGGGCCATGGCTCTTTCCCAGAGAAACAAGGAGTTTCTGTGGGGAGTTTGTCACGAGAGAGCTGTGCAGGCAGTGGAGCCCCTGCCCCCATGGTTGCTGAACTCGGCTGTAGATCTCAAATGGCCTTTAACTTATTCCTTGGGTTTTGGGTTGTTTCCCCCCTGCCTATGTTTGCAAAAGTTGCCAGTAAATTGAAGCATCTCCATTTTGGGAGCTTCATCTTCAAGGCTTCACCATCAGAGCCACAGCACCCATTGGCTTCAGCTGAATTTGTGACGTAGTAAAACAGACATCAAAAAAGTAACCTCAAAGGAGCTGCTTCTTCCTGACTTTTCCCACCTATAAAACAGACGTATTAAAACTGAACCACACCCTTTGCTGGGCTTCCAATGCAGTGAGGAGATCCATAATAAAATGGGAGAAAAAGCTGAGGAGCAGCTGCTGGGCTGCAGAGATGGCATCCATGTGGCGAGGTGGGGCTTGCTGTGGGTGATGCTCTGTGCTGAACTGTGGCCCACTGCTCTGTGCTTGGTCACTCCCATCTGGTGCCACTCCCAAGGATATTTCCTTGGAGTACCTTCAGAGCAATTGCTCCCACCACATGTGCCCTCATTGCTCCTGGTCACCTCACACACACACACTCGCTTCTCTCATCAGGAATGAGATAAATTTGATTATACAGCAATATGGTTTCTGTTATGAGAAAGGGAAAAAAATACCCTGGCTTTCACTAAAAACCCTCGGAGCCAAAGCTTATGTCATGATGTAAAAGTTTCTGAAAAAAAAAGAAGTAGGGTCTGAGGGATGCTGGTTGTTCAAAGGGTGGTGGATGGAGGGGTCAGTGGGGTCCTTCTTTTCACTGGATGTGCTGATGGAGTTGGGTGTGGAGACACTGCCCTGGCAGGATGGGTGTGGAGGGAGCTTGAAGCTGGGTCACAGGGACATGCTTGTCCAAACACCTGGGCAGTGAGCTGGGCTTGGGCACACCTTGCCACAGCTCTGGGCTGTCATAGCCCTGGATCGGGGTCTGTTCCTTGTCTTCCATCTTTTCTCCTCTTGATTTCTGCCAGGGAAATCATAGGGCAGCCCATGGCAGCAGCAACCTGAGCTAGGTCTGGAGCATGCCAGTTTTCTCCTTCCCTCCGAGCATCTCCCACGATCCTGCAGCTACAGGACTGGCCTCCCCTCCTAATCTCATTGCACAACCCCAAACAGAAGGCCCTGCCACAGGGCTGGGATGCTTTCATGTTTTCCTTCCCTCTGGTTTGCATCATTGCAACATCCCAGTCTTCCAGCCTTTCTGGACAGGGGCTGAGGGGATGTGTCCTGCACACAGGAGGCTTTGCACACCCCAGTTTCTCACATGGGGCAGGGATGTTGGGAAGGGATGGTTGGTCTCTGGGAGAACCACTCCAGGCTGCTGGGGGAACCTCTCAGTTGAAGCAACTGAAACCAAAATACTCCTTCAGTGTTTTGACATGTCACTGCTGATGTAAGGGGAAGGATTTCAAGCCATTTCAGCTGCCACAGATTGTACTCTTGGCCCTACATTGCAGGGAGGTCTTTGGCTCTTGTGCTCCTCCCCTCTGGGTTTGGGGGCTTTGTTAGGTTGGTGGATGTTTTGTGGTGTTGCATCCCCACGGGTGATGCCCTCCTGAGGGCACAGAGGTGGATGGATGAGGACCAGTGTGCATTTCTGTCCGTGCTCTTTATGGCTTTGAACCTGGGGCTGGGGCATCTCACTCTGCTGAGGGTCTGTCCCATACCACAGCAGATACCTTAGTGCTACCCAGTCGCCCCACAAACACACCAGTCATCCCATAACCCTTACTCCATCGCCCACGGGTAAAATCATGGCCAGATCTTGGTGTAGTGGCCAGCCTTTGGGTGTGCAGGTGACTTTGGAGGTGTTTGGTGGAGCAGTGTGGGATCATGTGGCTGCTGAGTCCCACACTGGCAGGTGGAGCAAACTCTGATAAACTTTGGACTTTGCACATTGTTGCAGCCAAGAGCACTGCAGAGAGCAGGAGGTCCCAAACACTGCTGAAGCCCAGCAAAGTGCTGCACCTAGAGTCCCCCTTGGCAGTGCCCCTTGTACCTCGCTCCCCAGGCAGCACCTTGCAGTGACCCCTTTTCACTTTTGTGGCTTTTCCATTAGCTATCCAAACCCTTCTGATCGCTGCTCCAGCACAGCCACCCCAGTGAAGAAGAGCTCCAGAAGAGCCGCCCCACCTCATAGCATGAAGTCCATCCCATAGAATGAAGCCCATGGAATGAAGCCCACCCCACAGCGTGTAGCCCACCTGCATCACCCCACACGCGGCTCCGGAGCTCTTCCAGGCCACCTCCAGCTCTCGGCTCTGTCCCTGCCTCCTACCTGCTGCCCTGCCACAAGCTGAATTGTTTTCCAAGTGGAAACATGAGTTGAAGGATTAACTCCACAAGGGCCTTTCTGTGCAATGCACCGGGATTAAATATTTATGTTGGCAAAAAGCATGTAATGGGCAGCTCCAGATCAGAGATAATGAAATTGAGGTGCATGGAGAAAGCAGGGGGAGGTAGGGGGCTTGCAGGAGCAGACGGGAGAGGGACCCAAGTGGGTTGTAGTATGTGTGCCTGAGTGATTACATTGGTTTTATTAATACCCCACCTGTTTGTGGGGGGACCCCAGCCCCATCGCTGGGAGCACTGCAGCGCACAGGGGAGTGCAGAAATCAGCCATCCCCGTTCCTCGTGTGCAGGAGGAATTGTCACCCTGCTGGCTTTCACTTAGAGCTACCTGAAGTGGGGCGGGGCAGGCACTATCCTGGAGGAGGTGGCTGGGTGAGGAGTAGGGATGAGACCCTCTCTGTGCCATCTGCAAGTGGTGCACAATCCCAAATCATTAATAGCAGTGGTATAGGATCCCTGGCTCTTCCACACCACTGCAGTCAAGGTTATTTACCGGTGACTGTATCGGATCAGGCAGGAATGTGGTTGGATTATATGGAGGGTTCCTGATCAGGTCAGGAGAAGGCTCATGGCAGCAACCACAGCATGAGCAGGAAGGTCCATGAGAGGCTCCATGGTGCGTGTTAGCAAGGAGCCCTGCCAGGATGGGCAGCAGGGGAGCACAAGGAGTGTGGCAAAGGAGAGGTGATGCAGGAGGGAAGACCTTCCTCTGCTGCAGGAGGAAAACAAGGAGTGCACGCAACGGCAAAAGCTCCTGCTCTTTCTCAACTCATTATTTTTATGAGACAACAACATCTCCCTTTTTCCACCCAACAACAAATATCGCAGAAGGCGGCGCATGGAGGGTACGAGTCCCGCGCGGGGCCGTGGGACCCCGGCCAGTCTCAGGGCCTCCAGGGAGGCATGAAACAAGGCATGAATGGAGTGTTAGCAGAGAATGGAAATCCACTGGCTCCCAGGCCGGTTCTCCTGCGGGGGGTCCCTTGCTCACGATGACAGCGCTGCCTCTCATAAACACGCATTTCCTCATCCCCATTTGTTTCTCTCTCTTGTGCAATCTCTTGTACCAGACGGGAATGGGAGTGGGTCCCACTGGTACGTGAATGTGTTACAAAAAACCTTCCCACCCTGCCACCAACGAAGTACTGAGAAAGAACAACAGGGTTTAAAAGGAGAAAAAAAAGAGAAAGAAAAGAAAGATGGGGCAGCTGGATGGATTTGCTACTGGCCATGACTTATTGTTCTGAGTGTAAACTCAAGGGCATGGCTGTGCTGGTAGTTTGTAGCATCATCAGCACTCAGAAGCTCCACTGCACTTGGTGCTCTGCATCCCTCTGGGAAATGGATGTTCCTTCCCCAGATGATTTTCCTGGGTGGAAAATTTGGGACAAAAATAGAGGCAAAGTAACTTGACTGAGATCACATAGTGCTGAAATCAAGAGATATCCCAGTTCCAGCCTGCCCAACATCATTCCTTGTGCTGTGTTGTTTCACTTGGGGTGTGTGAGCAGTGCTGCTTCTGCCAGTCCTTGGGCATGGACCAGGCTGCCCTTCCCTATCCACACTGCTGGGACAGAGCACAACAGGGGTGAGGTGTGACACTATGGTGTGGGAACAAGGGCAGGTCCCACCATCAAACACATCTCCTGGACTGGCGGTGGAGGTTAGAAGGTCTCCTGGACCTGGGCTGGTGGAGCAGGGATGGAGGATCAGCTGTAGCTGCAGAGGAAGAAAAGCTGCAGGGAGTTGCAATCCTTCCCTGCAGAGCAAAAAACAAGGGAAGAAACCTGCAGGGAGCGATGCCTCTGGAGCAGCATTTGCAGGAGAGCAGGGCTGGCTCCACACCTCTGGAAGCTCCCAAGTACAGTCACTGCAGTGACAAGGGGCTCTCCCGTGGCGCAGGACACTGGGTCTCCAGTCCTGGCTTCTGGGGTAGCAGGGCTCTGGCTCTGGGCTGGTTGGCTGCATAGCCATCCTTTCAATAAAGAAATGATTAAAAGAGGGTGGGGAGGGGGAAAAGAAAACCCCAAAACATCTGTTTTACTTCAAATCAGGGAAGATTCCTCTGCTTGCAAGGAATGTGTAAATCACGCCGGGCTGGGAGATGTGCATAACCCTGCCTGAAAGCTCCTCTGCACTTCAAACGAATTCTAACATGCTTACTGGGATTTTGTTTTTATTATTTGTTTCGTGCCCCCCCTCCACCCCATTCTGCCCTCCACCCTCCCTGTCTGCCTGCTGGAGCTGTGAGAATCTCCTGCCCACTGCCAGTTCCTTGCCCTGTGCCGCTGGATTTGGGGGCCTTGCGGCACGGTGACAGTGGGCACTGCAGACCTGGCTGGCATCCTTCTGGCTGGCACACAGCGTCCCTGCCTGCCACCATCCCCATGCCAACACTGAGGCCATTGCAGGGCCCCGTTGGCTGCCCCTGAGCTCCCAGAGCCCAGTTGGACTTTGTCTTATTGAGATCCTGCCTGGGATGCTTGGAGGGTCTCCCTCTCCTGTGTGCATTACTGGGCTTTGTTTTGCACTGTTGCCTGTGGAAGGTGGAGCCAGGGCTGGCCAGCAGTGCTGGGGACGAACCCAATGGAGACAGATCAAGGGCTGTGCTTGCAGGGGTGCACAGCCCCCTCCCTGTGCCAGCTCACTGAGGTGACCGTCCCTCGGGTCGAGGACAAGCTCCGCTCCCTGTGGTCAGCGCAGCCCTCGCCTTTCTTCTGAAAGCAGGGGGCCCTACTGTGGTGGCTTTTATAAGAACAGTCAGCCATCGACTGGCTCGCCGTGGACCACCCACTGCTCCTCAGATGACACTGCCTTTTGAAGTCACTACCAGCCCGGGCTGGATTTCAACCAGCAGTCCAGATGGAAGCCAAGCCCCCAGGAGAATGAGAACAAGCTCTACCAAGGGGATCTCCAGGGGTAGCAAGCTGTGGAGTGTCTGGTTCTTGTTTAGAGGGACTATGAGGTTGGGAGGGGCAAAGATTTCCCAATTTGCCAGGGGTCACAACCTTCCTCTCGCCCACGTCCCCAGGGCCGGTGATGGCCAAGCTCTGCAGAGTGTTGGTAGGTTGAGCAGCAGGGATGGTTAGCTGTGAACATTCCCATTGTGGAGCTCCCTGCGGGGGTCCAGGGCTTTGCTTGTCTCTCCTTTCTCCTTGGCACATCTGGAGGAAGAGTATTTATTCTCTCTCTCCTTCTGAATATTTAGTCCCTCTATCCTGCTCATCCCTTGCAGCTACAGCCACCCTGAGCACTGCTGTCTGTTCATGGAGGAGGATGGCAGCCATGCCTGAGTGGCCCAAGGAAGGTGCTAAAGGGGTGTGTCACTCTTGGGATAATGCACCTGGCACACAGGACTAATGCTGTGAGATGAGGCTGAAATCCACCCACCCATAGATCAAAGACAAGCAAAACCTCCCCTAAACTTACCCTCAAAGTCCCAACCTCAGCAAAGCTGGGCCTGGGGGCTGCAGGGTGGCTGAGCAAACAGGGTTGGGCTGTCCCAAACTGATGGGGCCAGCAGCAGGTGTTGCACAGGAGGAAGAGAGGATGCAGGTGCTGCCAGGGGGTACCCAGCCCTGCCAGCTGGAGGGATTGATGGGCGTTGCAGTGCCCCTGTGAGGGCTGTGGCAGGGCCTCAGGGACATGTGGGATGAAGAGCCTGAGGAAAGCCCTCCTTTGCTGTGCCAAGGACAGCTCGATCCATCACCAGCTCTCACTGATGCTCTGCAGCCTGAGCGGGACCAGCCCCCTCGGTTGGCAGCCTTGGGCATCAACCCGAGCTGTGGCACAGTGGGAATTGTTCCAGCAGCACAGGGAGTCAGAGGCAACTCATCTGACCTCTGTCCAAGGGCTTTGTTGGGCATCGCAGCAGAACAGGGACTCTGGCACTTCACAGACTGTAATGAGCTGCTGTTGCTTCACTGGAGACAAAAGCACCAGCCTGCAGTGGCTTATTATCACCTCCTTCTGGTTCTGCACTCCACCAAAGGATGTTACAATTCACATTCTGGGTAACATGGGACCTTCTGTGGCCTTTCCAGGCGGGGGGAACACCTTGCCTCAAGCCCTGAGACAGAGGGGAAGATTGTCAATAGCTGGGCCAGTTCTTCCTGTGTTGCCTTAGAAGCACATCTGCAAATCTTCATCCTCACAGCCAGCAGGACGAAAGCAAGGACATGATGACTGCCAAGAAATATGGACCTCAAACACCCTCCATCCATCCTCTCCAAAGCTGGTAATTCCATGGTGATCCTGCTTTTTCTGCCATCGTGCTGCCTTCACAGCTGGGAACCATTGCTATGGGACACTGCAGAGTTCTGTTGGGGCATCTCCAAGCTAATTAAATCCTCCTTGCTCCTTGGAGAGTGCGTAGGAACTAAAGCCCCAGTGTTGCAACATCAGCTGTGTTAATGTTATCTCGTGTCAGGGTGGCTGTTTAGGGTGTGTTGTCCCACTGCCAGGCCAAGGAGCTGCTCTCTCATCCACATCCCCTCTCTGACAGAAGCTCCAAACCTCTCTCCAGAGAAGATTGCTCTGCTCTTCCTTCTTCAGCAGGGTAAAGCTGCTCCTGAAAGGAGGTACTCCGAGAGGGAGGGATGAAGGAGTCATTATCCGCTTCTTGCAAGAGCTGACAAGGATCAGTGGGGACAAAGGAGGGAATCATAAGGCAGAGAAAAAAGCAAGGGGGAACAGTGGCACAGTTGGAGCTCTCAGCCCCAGGGTGGTGATGAAGACACTCTGGGGATGCAGCAGCCAGGAGGGAGGCAGTGACCTTCCTGCACCTTCTGGATAAAGCCATGGCCTGGCTGCTATTTTCCTCTCATTTCCAGTGAAACACGTTTCCACCTAAGGCAGTCTTGGCACGGCTGCTCACAAGGTGTCTGGCTGGCAGAGGGGCTCCGGTGGAATCTTGGCTGTCCAACACAGGTATCATTCAGGAGCAGGGTTCTTGGGAACAGAAGGTGGCCTGTGTATCAAGGCCTTCTTTCACAGCCATGGCAGTAATGGGAATCATTACTCTGGTGGCTTATTGACAGGGTTTTGAGGGAAATCTTGGGAAATTGAGATGCCAGGGTTGAGGCTGGGAAAGTGAATGTCCTGCTGGGCATTTCTTTGTCAGGGAGACAATAGATCCAGGCAGTAGCAAGAAGTGGTCAGGATTTTTAACTAATTCCTTTCTTTCTTTCTTTCCCCGTCATCCTTTGCTTGGATCTTGTTCAACAGGGATCTGAAACAAAAAGAGGTTGATGAAGTGCTCAAAGGAGGGAGAGCTGAGGAAATCTGCATCATAGCTTGGCTCAGGTGCAGGGCAGATGCTGCTGAGGGGTTGAGGGGACCAGCACCCAAACGTGCCTACTCCAGGTTTTGGCTCTCTATGGCCTCACAGCTCAGAGGGCAAGCCCAGGAGACTTGGGGCAGCACGGTGTGGGATGCTGTGACACCAAAGTGCCACTGTCCCACACTGCACCCCTGTAATTCAGCAGCAGTCACTGGCACTGCCCTCCTCCCTGTGACAAGTACCGTGCTCTCCAGTCACTGTTTTTGAGCACAGCCATGGCATCAGCTGCAGTTCAGGTAACCATGCAGTGTGGATAACCCTGGGTGACTTTGCCAGGGTTGACACAAAGCAAAGATGGACCCCGGGCTGTGCAAGCCTGTCCCCAGCCCCACAGCAGCTCCACCTGCCCTCAGTGTCTCAGAAATCAAGTCTCCTCTGCCCTTTTCCCAGGGTCTCCCTGATCAAACAGCTTCTTACTGTGCAGAGCAGCCTGTGCCTTCCTCCTGCCTCCTTCCTGCAGTATTTGATGGGCACTGTTTTATCCACTTCCAAAAGGCATCAGACACCTGAGGCATGTCCTGGCAGGTACATCTGACAACTGTGGTCTGGTTTTGTTGGAAGGCATCTGTTGAAGGATAACGATTAGTCTCGCAGCATTTGCTGTCCTGGGAAAAGAAGAAGTGAGAATTGTGAGAACAGTTTACTGACAGCCCCATGTATTGGTGTAACTGCAAGGCTTCAGTACCCCAGCGTGGCACCAGTTGCTGCTAACCTGTTCCTCCGTCACGCTGATGGGAGCAGGTCAGTTGTCACAGATGGTTAAAAGAAGCTCAGTTATAAAAGGTGCTTTTCTTGGTTGGTAGAACAGTGAGGAGAGCTTTCTAAAGGATGGGATTTTTTTCAGGGTTGCACTGTCCACTGTTCCCTTACCATGGAAAAGCAGAGCTGGAACCAAAGGCAATGAAGAACAAAAGAGACTTGTGGCAGTGCCAGCCCCAGGGAGATGGCACAAGGTGACCACTGTCCTGTAAATCTTTGCCCAAATCCCAGGCCTCCAAGCCTTTGGCAGGGATGCAGTGTGGTCAGTCCCCTGCCAGGACACCAGCCCTCCCCTGGCACCGTGGACATGGGCATGGCATGAGCGAGCCCAAAGCCAGGGCCTAACAAATAGACCCAGAAATCCTCTCCTTCCCAAAATCACCCCCTGCTAATTGTCTGCTCAGCATTTGCTGCAGAGACCGGGGAGGTTGCTCTCATTTACCTCTCTTAATTTTTGCAAATCACAGAGTCGTCAATAAGCTCAGCTGCATTCCTGTGGCTTGTGTGGACCAGCTGCTTTTTATTTGATTTGATTTCTTTTTAAATTCTAATGGTTTCTGAATTGGGAATGCTTGCACTAAACACACACCCCCCTTTCCATGCCTGACCAGGCAGCTGCTGGCAGGCGAGCCCCATTCCTGCTCCATGTTCCTCAATGGAAGTGGCTGGGAGGCTCTGCAGGGGATGTACCAGCCCACGGTGGGGGGACAGGAGTGGGTGGGTGGCTCCTGGACCATGCACAGCCCGTGGCATGTGGCTGGGGGTGAAACACCCACAGCTCTGCTCCACCCCGCAGTGGAGCTCCCACACTGGAGTACCCCTGGGCTCCCACACTGCTCAAGAAGAGTCTTTTAGGGAGACTGTGTGTGTAATTTATGGATGCTTTTAGCTCCGGGAGATGCTGGGATGAAGGTGTGATGCTGCTCACCTGTGGGTATCAGGACAAGGAAACACACTCCTCCCTCAAGCCTCTCGGCCTCCCTCCAGCGAGCCCCTCACCTTGGAGTGTGGGAGCTGAAGACACTCCCAGACTGAAAGAACGGGAGCGAACAGTTTGTTTGAGTCCTGCGAGCACAAGGACGTGCACGGTGCGTGTATTCACACCCACGTGCGTTTGGGGCACCGTTCCTGGCAGCTCCGCTCTGCACGTGCCTGAGTGCTGGCGCAGCCCGAGCCCGGCCCCCATCCCTCGTGCCCAGTCTCCGTGCTGAGATCACTGGGCAGCAGAGAAGCGCGGAATGCCAAGAGCTGCTCCGCTGAGGGCTTTTAAAGCCTCGGCATTGTTTTTCAGCTGGAACAGGAAGCGAGAAGGGCTGGCAGGGCAGGATGTGATGTGTGTGTGTCGGCATGCTGGAGCAGCCTCGGCGGCGTGGGGCTGGGTGCGTGCGAGCCCCACGAGCCTGGGCTGTGCAGGAGGCACGGACAAGCTGTGACCAGCCGGGGAGTGATGGCAGGACGTGCCTGTAACACCTCAGCCAAGTCAGGATTTGTGTTTTCAGGCTTGGCATGACGGGTGGTGGTAGCCACGCTGCCAGGGGAGGGAGAATCCGTTGCGCTGTGTGTGGGACGCCAGCCAGGGTTGCCCTCACCGAGCTGCTGGAGTTAACAGCAAGAGTCTCGTGGCTGCAGGAACACGGCACCAAGCCCAGGCAGATCAGCCAAGCTCAAGCCAAGCCCGACTGGCAGAAGCATCTTGTGGTTGCACCACTTCGGAAAGCTTGAGGCCGCGTTTTTGCGTGACACTGGGCTCTGGGGCAGCATCTCTGCCCTGTCCTTCACACGGGCCAGGGGGCTCCTCTCGGGGCCTGAGTTGGCCATACAGCCATTGCTGGTGGATGCAGCCAGCTCCCAGTAGGCACACGGCTAATTAGCGTGGGGGTTTGGCATCTGCGGGAGTGCTAATTGAGCTCCTTATCAGAGCCCTTCTGTGTAGCCCAGGCAGCCCGTTTGTGGCACAGCATCTCATGGAGCAGCTGCACCAGCCCAAAGGCCTCAGGAAGAGAGATGAGGCAGACCAGACATGCCTGTGGTATCTCTGTAGGATGTAAAGCAATCAGCAGCCGAGCTAAGGAAGGTCAGACTCAAAAGTCCATATCTTGCTTCCCGCAAATAAGGATCGTGAGTAAAGCACTGAAACATCATGAGCATCATGAGAGGGAGTTAAAAAACCATGCTGTCTATAAATAAGGAACATGTTTTGAGCTTTCATTCTCAACCTTAAGAGTTTTGTGCCTTTATAAATTTGTACTTTGGATTATTTTCTCTGCATTGAGAAAGCATAGAAACATACTTTTCTGGGTTTTAAGTCTCTTGAAATGCAATGGACAATCTCAACAGTCATTGGGTTCCAGAAACCGAAGCATTAACATCCTGTTGTTGTTTTCTCTTCCTCCCCCAAGAAGCATCTTGAGCCTAGTGATAAAACCCAGCCTTCAGCCAACATTGGGTGGGGAATCTACAAGGAGGGTATTGACATCTCATGAGGCCAAATGCTGATTGGTTTCTACCTCTCCCTGAAAGTTCTTTCAGGTCCCAATAGGTTGGAATTTAGTAGTAAACATTTAACCAGCATTATTTTATAGGACTTTGTATGCTGTGATTTGCTGCAGAGGTGGCAGCATTTCCAGGCATGGAGGGCTGATCCCTGCCAAGACCATGTGTTTGGACCTCTTTGAAACCTCAGGTAACATATATTCTAGTATTTCTAGAAATACAAGTCTTCATGTAGGATCTTACTGAAGGCACGGGTGAAAAAGAGGATCAGCTCTGAGACTGTAGCAGGGAGCCTGGAGCTCCTTTGGAAAGCACAGGGAGAAGATGAGGCAATGTCGGGAGGAAAGTTTATCACTAAACAAACAGCTCCAGGTTATAAAGGATCTTCTGCCAGATCGTAGCTACCATATGGCATTCCAGGTTGTCTGGAGTGGTTTCCTGCAATGACTGTAGGTCTGAGACGTTTTAGTTTCTGGCTTTGACTTGACCCCGGAGATCTCTGCCTTGGGCAAAGCTCTCAGAACCACTCTTTGGCCTCATTTATTTACAAATTATCAGGTTGGCCTATTCAAGTGCAGCTCTATCCTCATCGGTGGGGGTGATGCCTGGCTTGGTCATTGTCCCACAACGCTGTATTAGATTTAAGTGGGGCAGGAGGATGTCCATGGAGAGCTGCAAAATCCCACCACGTCCTCGGCCTAGCTCCCTCCCTCAGCATGATCGCTTCGATTTTCCCCTGGTTTGTCACACAGACGCAGAATCATGGAATGGTTTGGGTTGGAAGGGACCTTAAAGCTCATCTCATTCCAACCCTCTGCCATGGGCAGAGCCACCTTCCACTAGCCCAGGCTGCTCCAAGCCACGTCCAGCCTGGCCTTGGACCCTTCCAGGCACACGGAGTCCACAACCTCTTTCGGTAACCTCACTACCCTTATCGTAATGGATTTCTTCCTAATACCTAATCCAAACCTACCCTCCTTCAGCTTAAAGTCACATCCCCATCCCTCCCATGCAGTGGTGCCTCTCCTCCCTCTGGCCACCCCACTGATGTCCCGTTGGGTCCTAGGCTGCTCCTTGCCTGCATCTGCTGAAGGTTTCCAGCAAGATGTGAGTGCTGGGTTTGCACAGAGACACAGAGACACAGAGACACAGGTCTTTGCAGTCTCTTCTCTTAATTGTCCATTTCCGGGAATAAAAGGGAAAAACTAAACCCCAGCACTCTGCACAGTGCCATTAACTGGCCATAAAAGTGTTTTGCTGCAGAGGCTGGGTGGTCAAGTGGTTTGAGAACAAGATTGGAAACCATCATCTCCCGAGTTTCCAAACTGTTCATGTCACTGAGCCTCTCCGGGGCACGATGCTTCACCCCATATGTCTCTGTTTACTGTCGATAAAACAGAGCTATTAATACTGCTGTGCTTCGGGGTGATCTTTTGGACTGTAATTAATGTTAAAACCTTCTGAGGTCACTGGCTGGAAGGAGCTGGAGAGGTGCAGAGGCTGTGTGCTGCTGGGCTGCCAGCCTCCACCACGGCTGGGGTGAATGGTGCTGAGTCCAAAACATCTCATTCACAAGGAATGGAGATGAAAGGGTTTCCTCTAAGGTTCTTGAAAGAGGACTGGCTCCAGGTGAGGTAAAGCGATTGGGTTTGTTCTCAAAAAAAGAATTTTTGACAAGATCAAAATCACTTTGATTCTGATGTCTTTTCCATTTACATTGTTTTTTTATTTTTCCTTACATCTAAAAAAAAAAAAAGATGAAATGAGGGCTTGTTTTTTGACATCTATTTTTTAACCCGGGCCTGACCAGGAGAGATGCTCTTGCTCTTGGCAGCTGAGTGACTTTGTTCCTGTGTTTGCTGGGCAGAGGGGAGAAGTGCAGTCAAAAGGCTCACGCAGGTCTTCAGCATCACCGAAAGGGGTGGATGTGCTTCAACACCCAACCGATCCTCCTGACACCACTGGCGATGGAATAGGTGAAATGGGCACAGAATGATGAATATTACAAGCATGTTTTGATAAAAGTCTTCTGTTTTTCAAGGAAAGTGCTCTGGCACTGATTGCCCCAGAGCTAATGGAGCCAGCCTGAGCCGCTGCAGGCCGAGCAGAGGTTACACATTAGCTCTGCTCCCCCTTTTACCAAAGCAAACACGGCAGCACAGCCACTCTGGCTCGGCAGGCAGCCCCAGGATGGGGATGGGGAGCAGCTCCCAGCAGTCCCCTGATGCTGAGCCCTCTTACTGCTTGTCATGCTGCTGCTGGTGAGCAAGAAGAGCCCTGCACTGGGTGGGCAGCAGTACCCCGGGGTCCCTGCCCCGTTCTCCCGCTGCAGCTCCTCATCTCCTGGGGCTGGAGTCCCCCTGCCCAGCACTGGCTGCCCCGATGGTGCTGCTGAGACACAAACCTTCCCTGCTCCCAGCAGGAGACTCCTCACTCCGCTTGAACCTCCTGTCTGCTGAGGGGAGGCAAGGGAACGGTGGCACCTTCAGGATGGGATGTAAGGCCCTGCAGTCAGACTCCTGCATGGAATTCTGCATTGCCCTATTGCTCTGGCTGTCCCTCTGTGAGAACAGCCTGTGTGTGGTGCTTGTGAAGTGGCACAGTGTGGATGTCCTTCCTGAGATGCTCCCACTCTGAGCAACGCTCCTGGTAAAGTAAGGAAAATGTTGTCATGCCAGAAGGATTAAAGAGCATCTCCTTGGGCGAGCCGAGCGTGTGCATCCCCTGCGTGCCCCAGCTTTGTGAAAATGGGAGCTGTCCCTGCACACAAGTGAGTTCCCTGGCAGTCTGCTGGCATCCTTTCAGACAGCGACTATTGTCAGGGAGCTAATGCTAATTGCTTGGAGGGAATATGTCCTGTGCTGGGAATTGCTACCGTGCAAATGTCAGCTCTTATCAGCCACATGTGGGATGTGCAGGGCCTGCAGGGAGGAGAGAGGGGGCTGGCGGTGCTCGTGTGTGGGGTGAGGAAGAGGGAGGCATTGCTTCTGTCACCCCCCAAGGATGCTAAGGACTTAGGACCATTCCTTAAATAAACATACCTCAGGGTCTCAATCCCATTTAAGCTTCAGCTGCTTTTATGGTACTCCTTGCACTCACTTGCAAGAGCTGCTCGGTTTTACCTCAGGCTAAGGAGGGGTGGTGTGTTATTTCTCAGGCTGGGCACCCCACCGCCAGGCATCTCAGACCTCTGAGGGGTTCAAACCAGCCCCTGCGCTTTGTCAAAGCCAGCTGGAGTTATGCCTGGCTCCTAGTGAATAAATATGAACTGATGCCCTTTGGGAGAGTGGACAGAAGATTGTCACCCCTGCTGCAAAGAAGCATTTTCATTTTGGAGCTTTGATGCTCCGAGCAGGACTCTGAGCTCAGCATCCCGGGACGTTCCATGCAGCCACAGCCTGTTTATTCGATGTCCCATCCGGCACAAAAGCCATATTTTACTGTCAGATGCTCTCAAGTGTGCTTTCAAGTGCGAAATTATCATTCCCACCCTTTTGCCAGCCCCACCCTTGTGAGGAAATGAGGGAGCAAACAACTCAAGGGCCATTGACAGGATGAGTACGAGCTGTCACTTGTCAGCACAGAGCCCACTTACGGCAAGAATTACTGACCTGCTCCCAGAAGGGCCAGAGAGGAGCCCGGCTCACAAACACCACCGTGTTACAATGCTCACATCAGTGCATGGCGAAGCAACCCTGAGGTGTTTGCATCTCTCCGCAGTCAGGAGGATTCAGGGTGCAGCTGCACAGGGGTCCCTGGGATGGGGGGAGAGGAAATGGAGCCCCGCAGATTGCAGAAGGGGATGAAGTGGACTGTCTCCTAGCCCTGGCTCCTGTCCCTGGGTTCTGCTCTGTTCCAGGAGACCATCTCACAGCCACTGACTGATAGTGCCTGGACCACATTTTTCCTTTCTATTCTGAAGGCTGGTTCCCTTAACAACCTGGTGGTGTGGGACTGAGGGATCAAGACATTGTTTTCCTTTTGCTTCCTGTCTTCCAGATTTACGCTGTACGCAGTGGATACACGGGGGAGACACTCAGAGCTGAGCACAGTCACCCTGAGGACAGCGTGCCCGCTGGTAGACGACAGCAAGGCAGAAGGTCAGTGTTCAGGCACCTCATGTTCCACGCCAGGAGACATTTCCTGCTAATTTTGATTTTCCTCCCTTCGCTGTGCTCCCACAAACCTGCCCAGGCCCTTCTCTCCCAGTGGGAAGGCTCCTTTAAATTCACCCATGGGCACAGGGACGTTCATCTGGGGAGAGGTGACAAATTGCAGGAGTGTCCATGGGCGAAGTCTCCTTGGCTGGGCAGCTGATGACCCCGTGATGCCACACAGGCATCCTTCCCATGCACGGCTGTGGGAGCTGGTACTGTGTGTCTGACACAAGTTCCCTGGAAAAGAGCAATCCCTGCTCACAAACCAGAGAGGCAGCCCTGGCTGGGCCATGCAGGGCACCTTTGGCTCTGGGTGTTTGAAGGGCTGCTGGGGGCCACTGGATCAGTTTGGAAACAGAAATGTTGATAAAAGCCCAGCTACTTTTGCACATTTGCATTGTTCAGTTTTGAAACCGGTCCCGCTTGTTCTTACACCCAACCCAGAGCACTTGGCTGCTTTCAGATTTAAAAGGATTCCTCTATGTGACCATCATGTTACCTGTTTTCTTTCTTGCATGCTTTCCATTGGGAATATCACACAGAAAAAAAATTTAGTTAGTGCTTAGTTCCATGTTCAGTAAGAAAAGCATTCTCATGAAAAAACAGCAAACAGGAGACTGAGAAAGAAGGAGATGCAGTTTTGCGCATTTCTCGTCTCCAAAATGAGATTTTTTTCTACACCAGAGAGTTAAATCTCTTGTTTAACACATCTGAGCTTCTCCAGCCCATGCCCATAATGATGAGGTGCTGCATTTCTGGCTGAAGGACCCTCCTGGGATCAAGTGTTGATTTTTTCCTACTCTTTAGCACCGTATCTGCAAATGGCTTTTGGTTTGGTGAATTTGGGAAGAGCTTGCCTGCCTTTCCTAGGAGGATCTGGCTGTGTCTGCCTGTCCTGGCAGCTTTTTGCCTCTCCTCCTCCTGCTCCTTCATGGGTTTTGCTGGAGTCTTTGGGGCAGCTTTGCTCGTGCAGGGCACCCACTGCAGGATCAGCCTGAGGAATTGCTCAGTGCTGTCCAGTCACTGAACCCCGCTGCAGGCAGCCCCAAGGGACCGGCAGCCACCCCAGCTGCCTGCTCCTGCTGCCAGCCCTGCCAAGGGCTCTGCTCCTCCTCTTCCCGTGTTAGCATCTTCAGCTGGTCATTAATCCCATGCCCTGATCCCTTCCAGAGATAGCTGACAAAATCTACAACCTCTACAATGGCTACACGAGCGGGAAGGAGCAGCAGACAGCCTACAACACCCTAATGGAGGTCTCTGCTTCCATGCTCTTCCGAGTCCAGCACCACTACAACTCCCACTACGAGAAGTTTGGAGACTTCGTCTGGCGCAGTGAGGATGAGCTGGGGCCCAGGTACCCGTCCCTTCCCTGTGTCCTGCCCTGCCCCATGCCCAGAGCACCCCTCTGCTTGGCCACTGTGGGTGTGACCCCCCTGCCTTTTCCTCGTAGCTAAGAAAAGTCCCCTTTTGGTGTTCACCGAGCTGTCCTGCATCCCCTTGGACCACCAGGTCCTGCTTGGTCCTTGGATGAATGCTGGTGGGACACCTGGCAGCTGGGTGGTCTTTGCATGAATGTTTGTATCACCCAGCCTGAACCAAGTGGGCGATGCTTTGAATGAGCTGGGAGCTTGAGGAGTGGGGGCAAAGGGTGCATAATAGGCCTGGAAGAGTTTGTTCCTATCTGCATGTTGGATGCGGCTGAGGATCTCTCCATAGTACCAGGATGACAGCTCACAACTGTTTATACCCCTCCTGGACATAGATCCAAGCTGGCCTGGGGCTTGTCCTCTTCCAGAGATGACCTTGGTCACAGTTCCTTTGGTAGTTCATTGGCCTCTGGCACAGAGCCGTTCTCATCTTTCCCACTGCCTTCCCTCTGATGACACTGCAGGCTTGTTTGTCCTTTGCAATTGCTCCCTTTTCTCTGAATCCCTGAGAACCATCAGCTTTTTCTTACACATCCTTATTTCCCCTGTTACTTGAGATCCAACCCACTGAAGGATGCTGTCTAACCCGATACCTGCATCAAGCGGTGGGACAGCAGGGTGACATTTAAACTGCCACTTTCAGGACCCAGCTACATCTGGAGCCCATGGTCGATTTGGCTGCTGTCTGTTGTCCTCACTGAGCCAAGGGAGCTCCTCACAGCTCTCCTCTGCCCTGTTCTGTATGTGAGAAATGCATGACTTGAAGCCAAGGGGATGAATCTGTAAAAGCCAAGGCAGCCAGTGCCAGGCTCGTGACAAGAGCGAAGCTTTGCCATCCAGCCTGGCTTCGCAGGGAGCTTGGACAGAAGCAGAGGCACTGACATAGCAGGAGGCAACAAGGATTCTTTTTTGCCAAGGGAGTCCATCTCGTAACAGGATTTTAATTGACAGGCTGTTCTCCTTCCCAGGGGGACGTTCATTTTTGTACCTTGAGATGTTTATCAGATGAGCCTCAGCTTCACAGTAAATGTTCGCTCGTAAAGCGGAGCGACAAGAGGGGAGTCAATTGCCTCTGTGTAATAAATGCATCACACTGAGGTCCTCGTGAGCCCAGTTTCCATGAAAGCCACAGGTTACTGCAAACAGCTGCTGGCAAGAAGACACACTGACAGCCAGATGTCCCAAGCAGACCGTTTACATTAAGGAGACATTAAAAACTTAGCTCATAGGTGGCCCTAAACCAGGACTTTCCGTGGTTAGCAGCATCTCAGCACCTGGCTTGCCTCATCCTGCTCATCTCCTCTAGCAGCAACAGCCCCTTTCCTGCTCCCCCCATTCCTCTCACGGACACCGAGTGAATCTCACACAGTTAATTTGTTCCAACAAGACAGAAGAATCTGTCTAAATCAGTGAACTTTCATGCTACTGTGCATCCAGACCTCTGGATCCGTGCAGCCAGTGTGCTCCCTAACACAGCTACGGAGAGATTTCACTATTATTTTCTCTTACTGTGTTTTCAGGATGATTTTTATGACCACTGCAAGCAGGGTATGGCTTTTAGGAGGAGGCAGAACAAATAATTAAATTAAAATCTTCTTTCCATTCTTCATTCCTACTTGTGGCTACCAGCAACACTGGGGTCAGGACGTGGCATCAGCCCAGGGCTCACAACCTGTCCCCTGCTCCAGCCAGTCACCCAGGCAGGCAGCCGGGCTGGCCAGGGGACATGAAGTGCACCTCCAGAGCAGCTGGCTTCTGGTACAAGGGGGAATGCAATGTTCTGATGGGAGGCTGTGATAAGAGGCCATCAAGTCCTGGACTCACTGTCCTCACACACGAGGGTCTGAAAGACCCAGGTCAGTTCTCAGTAGAGTGGAAAATCTGAATTTATGACAAAACCACCTCATACAGGAGCACAGCAGCCAGGCAGCCACCCTCTCCCTGCAGTCTCAGGAATCTCATCCTTCCTTCCAGCCCAGGTATCATTTTTTATTGGCTCCTTCATGCTGCTTCACCCTCTTTTAGTACCTCCCTCTGAGATGAGGCAGGGCAGGGTTTGGCTGCCTCAGGGTATATTTTCATCCCACATCAGCCCTCGAGGTGAGTGTTGGCTGTCCCCTGTGCATCTGGAGGACAAATGTCCCAGCAGGAGCACTGCTGGCACTGGGCAGAACAGGAGGCTCCTGCTCTCAGGCATATCCTTGCAGAGCTGGGGCTGGCAGCAGGGACCTCAGTGCCCTGTCCCCTGTGCAGTGGCAACACTGGTTCGTGCAGGAGCCCTTGGAAAGTGCCCTGGCAGCAGACACCCATCCCCTCCCTCTTCCTCTCCCCCACCGTGCCACGAGGCACCGCAGAGGGAAGTGGCTGCTTAAAGCTGTGACTATTTTTAAATCTCATTCTTCGTCATTTGTGACTGTGCTGTGGCCTCCTAAATCCACCACCTAAGTGCAGTCCAGAGTCAGTCCCTGGCTCCTGTGGTGGGCATGGGGTGGGAGGGAGGGCACTGCTGGCCCACACCAACAGGGGGGCATCCCCATCTGGGCTGTGGGGTGAGGGGAGAGGGGGTCACTTCATCCCTTTGGGGACTGAGAGCTTGGGGTCTGGCAGCCAGGAGAGTGACTCCCCTCTCGGTTCCCTGCCGTCCCCTCCCAATTCCTGGCCTTTAATAGGGCAATAAATTGCCATTTCTGGCAGGGATGAGGTTGGTCAGCATTTAGGAAGATTTCATTTCCAGTATTTGAAAAGGTGGTCGTTCTGACCCAACAGCCCTCCATAGGGAGCACTTGGGTAATACCCAGGGCTTGATTTATGGTGTTAAATTGGCAGCCCAAGAACTGCTCCTGTAATTTATTACCCAGTCTTCACCAGAAAGCCTCTCTCTCTTTCTCACCCCTCCCCTCACCCACTCTGTCTCTCTTCCTCCTTATTTTTTTTTAAGAGGGAACAGCTGACAGCCGAAAGCTAAATCTAACATTTACACATGACTTCATTACCCTGCTAAAACAAATGACTCAAAGCGGTGAAACCCATCAAAACTGGAGCTTTGGCACTGGACATCAAAAGCGAGGGGCCTGATTCCCTCTGCCCCGTCACCCTGTCTCCTCTGTGACCACAGTTCCGTGTGTTTGCAGTATCTCACAGGGCCACGTGCCACATCCCACCCTTAGACACAGGTTTTTCCTGGGACTGAGTGCACACAGTGAGCTGTGGATGCAGCAGGTGTGTGGAGACAGCTCCAGGAGGAGCACAGCCTCTGGCACAGCAGTCATCAGCAGGTTGGGGTGGTTTGACCCCTGAATTTCTTGCCATCCTTGAAGCGCTTCTCACACATAGGAATATTTGCCTGGATAAGAGACCTGAGTATATATCAGGAAGCAAGGACAACATGAGTTCTAGCAATATCCAGGAGATCATTAAAGTGTAGTGGAGCAAGTAATGAAAATGGGAAGGTAGAGAAGGCCGAGGGAAATGGAGGGGAAGGCAGGTTGTGTGGGAGAAAAGCGGGAGATGGGTGAGGAAAGCTGCGGAGGGTGGGACAGGGGAAGTGGTGAGAAGGGAATAGGGGAAGGGCGGAGTGTGGCCAGCAGACAGCCACTGGCCAGCTGACACATCCACTCCTTGTGGTGTTGTTGGTTACCCACCACGGGGGTTTGCCTCAAGGGCTGCTCATGGCCTCTCCTCATTGCTCCCCGCTCGCTGTGGCTGGGAGAGGCCTTGTGGTGAGCTGGAATGGTAACCAGTTTGGGGGGAAAATCCAGTGACTGCTTGTTTGGCCTTTGATTAAACAACTTCCCCATGTTAGCACAGCGTTCAGGTCCATGGACAGCAGCACAAGCACAAGCTAAAGGGCTGGGGAAGGGCCAGTACCCTGTTTTGGCAGTAGAGCTGCTTTATGATAAATCAGGATGATCGTGGAGCTGTGGCCTTAGAGAGATGAGGGTTCTTCTTTGTGAGGGTTTTCTGGCTGAGCGATCTCCTCCTGAGCATGGCCAGCTCACATAAAAGTCCGTCCCAGGAGGTGATGTGGGTCCTGCACTTGTTCAGCCTTTCCTGAAAGGGAGAATCAGCGCAGATGTTGAAAAACAATTTCCCAGCATAAGGATGGGGAACAGTGGAAGGATCACCAGCTCCTGACTCTAGGAACAGGTCAGAAGAAATTCATCCAGGCATGTTAATCGCAGCAGGAAGTGGCACACGTGATGACTTTTGGTCCCTTCCAGCTGCAGTGACTGTGATTTGTTGAAGTTTGGCAACTGTAGTGACAATCACTACAGACTTTGGTTTGCTGCTGAGCTGAGCTCGAACCAATCAGTCTTCACCAAAAGCACCTAATGCCATCATGGAATTTGTAACTCCTGTTCCTGGCAGTGTGTCAGGTCTTGGTGTGTGGTGGGAGCACCAGGTGCTGCAGAAGGTCAGGTGGCTGCTACGGAGAGTAACGTGAGTGGAGCTGTTGCGTCAGAGCTGGGCACAGCTCAGCCCATGACATCGTTATTGTAGAAGTGTGTGAGGCTAACGAGCTCAAATTGCCCAGTCTGGCTTGCGTCTTTGTGGATTAAATCCATAAAAGGATATCATGGAGTGTTGTCCAAGAATGGCAAACTTCCTTTGTTCTTCCTTTGCCCTCAAAGCTGACCCAGAGCACATCACCCTGGGGAGGAGTGGGACAGTTTTCCAAGTGCAGCCCTGGAGGAGCAGTGGTTTCCTACAGCCTTTCATCCAGTGTTCCCACTCCGAAGGGAGAGGTCTGAGCTGGCTGGGGATGCCAGGATGCCCTCTTGCCTCCTGCCACCGTTTCTGCCCTCTGCTCTGGCGCTGAGGTGACCCTGACCAGCCCTTCCCTGGCGTCCCATCCCTGGACATCAGGCTCCCGACGCTTCCCCCGGGCTGGAAGCTCACAGCCCGAGCTGCAACACCACTCAGCTTTCATAATCAAATAATCCCCATGTTTATGCCTTGCTGACTGACAGTGCTGCCCCTGACATATCATTATCGGGAATTTACATTCCTGCAGGAACTGCGAAATCCCTGACTCCCGAATCCAGAGCTTTCCTGTGGCACCAGAGGGAGAGGAAATAATCTGTGATCTTGAGACTTTCAGACCACTGAAGTAAACCCTCTTCCCTCTCTTTGTTTGATTTAGCACTTTGCAGACTCCCACAAGGGGATTCTTGGTTTCTTACGGGTTTATTTTGTTTTGTCTTAATGTGTTGTGCTTTTTTTCCTCACTCCTCTAGTGTCAGTCCTTTTGGGCTGTTTACCTCCTGCAGACTTGGGAAATCGGGAAGGGGAGGGCTGGGCTCATCAGTCAGGAGCAGGAAGGTGCTGGGGATCTCACCGGGATGCCAGGCGGGGCCAGCACACGTGCTGGAGCTGGCCAGGATCGTGTGGTCGTCGTGGCTATCTAGCTGGGGCAGACTGTCCCCAGGATGCACAAGCTGCTCCAGTGGGTCAGACCTGAGGTCCTGGTGCTGTGAAATGGTAGATATATCCAGAACTTTGGGAAAAACAGAGCTTCTCTCCACTTGAAACAGGAAAGACAATGTCTTAGGCAATGGGTCCTGCCCATTCTTGTCACAAGGCAGAGCTGGTGGCAGAACGCAGTAGTCCTGACTCCTGGTCTCCCCTGTGCCTTGCCTGCGCTGCTCTGTTCCCATCTCTGTCCCCTCCAGGAAGGCTCACCTGATCCTGAGGAGGCTGGAGAAGGTCAGCAGCCACTGCTCGACGCTGCTGCGCAGTGCCTACATCCAGAGCCGCACTGAGACCATGCCCTACCTGTTCTGCCGCAGCGAGGAGGTGCGGCCGCCCGGCATGGTCTGGTACAGCATCCTAAAGGACACCAAAGTCACCTGTGAGGAGAAGATGGTCTCCATGCTGCGCAACACCTACGGGGAGTCCAAGGGGCGGTGAGGGAAGGAGAGGGCTTGGAGCTGTGGGAGGCAAAGGGACTCCGAGGAGTCGAGGACTCGTGATGTGCTGAGAGGCTGGTGGGGTTTGGGGTCGGGTGATGTTCAGAGGGGGTGGAAGGGTACAGCGAGGCCAAACAGGACTTTCTCACACAGACGGCAGAGAAACAAGAAATGAGCAAGTTGGACTTTAATTTCTTTTCCTTTATTTTTTTTTTTAATTTTTCAAGAGTGAAAAAAAGAAAAAAAGAAATTACCTAATTTGACTCAGCATAAAAGCCTCTCCTTTTTAATCTTTTCTTACTGAATTTCCTGGACTACACGCTCCAAAACCCTGGGAGAAGGAGGTACCCACTCGAGGCCGGGGCCAGGCGGAGGGGAGCCGCTGGGCGCAGGGTGACCCCCTCCCTGCCTGCCCTGCCCGCCCTGCCCGCCCTGCCTGCCTGCCCTGCCCCCAGGCAGGAGCTGCGGGGCGAGGGGCCCCGCTGCCGTGGTGGCCGAGGACGCCAGGAGGAGGTGGCGCGGGCAGCCGGTGGCACCGTGCTGCCAGCGAGGCTCCCGGAGCGGGATGCCAGGCAGGTGCCCGGGACGCCGCAGGCGAGCTGGGCTTTCGTGCCGCTCCGAGTGCACGGCGTGGCTCCGTGCGCGGCCTTCGTTCGCAAGGCTCCCGGCAGCTTGTTCTGTGCATTAAAGATTCATATTAAGTCCATCTTCGCTGCCTCCCTGGTGTTTCTTCCTGACACGGTCTCGCCTCTGCTTGAGCGTCCGTGGGGTTTCAGTTCTGGGGAGCACATCACGGATGGCGATCCCGGGATGTGGCTGAGATGAGGGATTCCAAGAGCTGGATGCATAGAAAGGAGGGAAAAGTGCAGCCTTTTGCACAGGGTCCTCCCCTCCTCAACACCCAGCGTAGCCACTGGTCCCAGTGGGAGCTGGAAGTGTGTGGGAAAGCCCAAGAAGAAAGCCAGAGGCTAAAAAGACATGGAGAATCTGGTTTCTTTTACTGTCAGATGTGGGTTAGGCTGGCCCAGGCTCCCTGTGGGTAATGGGTTTCTCAGCCTGGTAGCCAAACCAAAAAGTGCAGGAGGGTGAGGGGGGAAAAATACAAAAATCAGATTAGCTCAAAGCTACTGCCTTTTCCTCTTTAAAGCAAAACAATGAACCTGGAGAGGGAAGAGGGAAGAGTGTGGGTTGAATGAATCAGTTTACTCAGCCCAAAGCAAATAGTTTTGTTTAGTTTTTCAGGTTAGTTAACCCTTTAACATCAAAGCAAACAAACAGGAGGTGAGATTCAAAGCAAAAATGTTTTGAAGCCAAACAAAGGTTCAGAATTTGATGTGGAGAAGGTTCAGCCAGAGACCTTTTTTTTTCTTGAGCTAAACCTATTTGCCTGATTTTCACCCACTCAAATAATTCTGATTGCTCCTTCTGAACTGCTCTTTTTTTTCTCCCTCTGTGGTTATGTCTCTTCATTTGAGCCATATTCATGTGCATTGGGAAGGACTCCAGTACCTGGTTAAAATCGTGCTGGAGTTCACAGAAAATTTTTCTGTGACATTGCAGCCTGTAAGACAAGCTCCAAAGCATTGCAGGTTGCCTGAGGTCTTAATTTTTAAGCTAAATCCCTTTTTCTGATGGAGAGAGAGAGGAGGATGACACTGAGGGCTCTGGGCTATGGCCTGCGTGTCACTGAGGCTCGTACCACACTGAACACGAAGGCCCCAGGAGGGACCGTGACACCACCATGTGTTAAAATCGGAGTGCTCAGCACAGCTGCTGCCTCTTCACCATCCCTTTGCCCTTTGGGGGTGGCTGGTGGCCTTGGAGTTTGATTGTGGGGATGAAGGAGATGACTGATTTGTTGCAGTCAGATGAAGACTTTGCATTTGCCTGGTTGGAGCTGCAACAACACACAGCAAAAGCCTTGGAATGCCAATGTGGTGGTGCCTGGCCAGTGCCCAGACTGGTGTCAGACCCAGCTGCCCATTTCATGTGCTGCCAGGACACAGTGTGTGCACTTCTGGGGGGGTGAAAAACCCCCAAATCTCTCTTTGGAGCCACTGATGGAGAGTGACTGGGACTGATGTGCAGTTTTGAGTGCCATAGGATCTAAGCCACTGGAGAGTGTCCAAAGAAGGGGCACAAAGATGGTGATGAAGGGCGGAAGCCATACAAGGATAGGCTGAGGTCACTTCATTTCTTCAACCTAGAGAAGAGGAGATCGAGGGGAAAGGACATCACATTTTGCAGCTTCCTCACAAGGGCCAATGGAGGTGCAGGCACTGATCTCTCCTCTCCGGTGACCAGTGACAGTTCCTGAAGGAATGGCATGACTGTGTGTCAGGGGAGGGTCAGGCTGGAGATCAGGGAAAGGTTCTTCCCCCAGAGGTGCTGGGCACTGCCCAGGCTCCCCAGGGAATGGGCACGGTCCTGAGGCTGCCAGAGCTCCAGGAGCGCTTGGACAACACTCAGTCACAGGGTGGGATTTTTGGGGTGTCTGTGCAGGGCCAGGAGCTGGACTCTGATCCTTTTGGGTCCCTTCCCACTCAGGATATTCCACGATTCTGTGATCATCCCCTCCTGGCCTCTCCAGAGCAGGCAGTGCCTCTGTTGCCTGTAGGACAGGTCCCCCCGGATCGGCAGGACACGGCACAGGCCAAGGCTGCCAGGACCAGCAGCCGCCGCAGGGAGCTTGGCTGGTCCATCCTGTCCCTGCCGCTCACCGGCTGCAGCTCCAGGTGCTTTGAAGCTGTCTTGTTTTCTCAAGGCTCTGGCCCGCAGCTGTGCCATTCCCTGTACTTTATAAACACAGGGGTTTATTTTGTTTTTGTTTGCTTGGCTCGGGGATGATTCATTTCTCTTGGAAGCCCCGTGCAGCACACGGCGATGGGGAGCAGCTCTGTGGTCTCGCTGCAGGCGAGAGCCAGTGTTGACCAACCTGAGGGACAAATTGCCTGTGTTTTCTGTAAGTGACTCGGCTGGAGGTGTGACAGAGATAATGCTGCCCCTGGGATTCCTCTCCGTTGTGAGTGTGGTGCTAGGTGTTAGGAACAGGAGATGCCAGCCAAAATACAAGGCAGCTGGCTGGCTGCCCCTCAGCATGTTTTTCTCCACTCTGACACTGCGAGCTCCCCCACAGTGGTGTTTTTTGCACCTGGGATGCCCCTCTCTCAGAGAGCTCCGGGGAAAGGAGAGAGCTGCAGCATGGGGATGTGTTGTTGCAGATGGTGATGGAAAGGAGACCTTCAGCTCTGGTAACCCTGACTGGGAACAGGGCAGGAGCAGCACAGGGACAGGCTGGTTGTCCCCTGGATCCACACTGCAGCTGTGTCCATTGCAGAGGCTTAGTTTGCTTATTTTGGAAGGCTGCTGAGGAGCTTTGCTATGCATCCGTGGTGAGACTGGCTGTTCGTATGGGTACACGTACAGAGTGAGTTGTGTGTGAGCCTGTGTTAATATGTACAGAGCAGGTGGAAGAGTCTAGACTCTGGGCTGTGGGGTTTGATGGTCATTAACCTGTCGTGAAGCACACCTAGCTCCCAGATCAAAGCCAGGAGAGCCTCTGGCCGGTGATGCTGCCCGGCACAGCGCGCCCAAGCCAAACAAAACGGAGGAATTCGTTGAGGTTACACATCCTCCGGCACACGGCTGAAAGGAAGGGTCTGTATTTTCTCCCTGGAAACTTTGGAGAATGTAACCCTCTGGCTTTCAAGATAAACAGTTGTAGTCATAGCCCAGCAATGCTGGCAGATGGACCCGTGCCCCATAGCGTACACACACACACGGAGACCCCTGCCACTCCTCTGGCTCCCTCAGGGAAAAGAGATCCCAGCTCCAAAGCAAATTGCTGCTGCCCCAGGAGCTGGTTTCTTTTGCCAGCCGATACCCCGGCTTTGCTGTGCCACTCCCTGGTGTGTGGCAGACTGGGGGGGGATGCTGTCCTGGGTGGGAGAGCACCACGGGGTGGATGAAACATGAAAAGAAGGGCGGAGAGGGGCAAAAAGATGCCATCATCCTTGTTTAATAGATAAACTACCCGTTTGAACATAGATAAACATCCATTTGAAAAGCTGACATGATTTCCCTAGTGGCATGGCTGGGAAGGGTAACTTGGCTTCAATGGCTCCTGGATGGAGTGATCTGCTTTAGGATGAGTTAAGGTCAAAAGGAGAAACCTTCTCCATGTGTCTTTTCAGTGAGTGTGTGTGCAGGTGACAGCGTTGATAGAGCAGCCATGGGTGCATCCTACACAGCCTGGCCCTACTTCCCTCATCCATGCACCCCAAGAACCCCATAAACTCCAGCTCAGCATGGGGAGAGGGTTTCCCTGCAGAGAAACCTTTAACAAGGTTAAAACCTTCACTGCCATTTCCAGCATCCTATGAACGTCCCACCGGGCACACACCCTTCTTGAGGGCACCCCAAATCTGCCACTTGTCTGGCAGCTCAGAGCTGGTGACAGCTGCAGGTCCCCTCCCAGGGCTGTGCGGGGCTGTTCTCTCCGGAGGAGCCTGAACAATCCCCATTGTCCCCATGGCCATTGTTCCCCCTGGTCCCGGCCGGGCTGCAGCTGGCACGGCGCACAGAGGGGCCGATTGTTTGGGTTTTTGTGCTGCTGATGACACACCACTTTGGGACAGCTTCTTCCCACGGCACAGGCCTCTGGAGTCAAGTGCTGCATTTGCTCCTTTATTTATTTGTTTGGTTTCTGATTTTCCTCTTTTCTTGCTTTTCTATTTTTTAATTTTTTTGTTTTTATTTTTTTAAATTTTGCCTTGGTTGGCTGGGACTCTGCTGAGGCTGGGGAAGAAGCCAAGGGAGTGCCAGTGGCTGTGCTGCATGGGCAGCCCAGGTCCCCAGCATGCCAGGGGGTTCCTGGGGGGAACAAAGCCTTGCAGTGTCACTACTGCTTAGCCATGGCAGTGCCCTGTGGTGCCACAGGTGACTCAGTAGCCTGCGAGCTCACACCTTGTTGCCCTGGGAGGATGTAAACCACACGTTGTACCTGCTGAGGCAGGTATATGTAATCCTGTAACCCTGCAGAGGCAGGATTAGCTGTCCAGAAGCTGAGCATCATGACTGTATTGATTTGTGCACTGTGAGACACAAAGGAAAAGGTTTCTGTTTTATTTTCCTAAGCACACATGGCCTGACTGCCTCCCTGCGTGTTGGTGGTCATGATGTTAAACCAGGTCCATGGCTCACAGTGCCATCTTGGTGGGGTGACATGCCCTGGGCAGCTCTGGCCTCGCCAGTGCCTCTCATAGCACTGGGCTGGGGGGCACAAAAATCTGCCAGCAGGCTCCTGATCCTGGGCACCCAGAGCTGCCAGGCCTTCAAGGACTGGTTTCAACCACTACGATGTGCTTCAGCATGGGCATTTCCTACTGTGCTATGAGGGTGGGGAGGCCTTAAGTGCTTGGGTGGAAAGTTTGAGCACTGCAGTAGTAATAAAGTGTGCAATAAAAAGAATTCCCTTTCCCTTCCCTGCACCTGCCCACCCTCCCATCTCTCCAAGCCTGCTTAGCAGACACTGTGGCGTGGAGCCTTATGGAAACACAGCAGCACCAGGGCTGGGGAAAGCCCATGTTATTGGGGTGATGTTTAGAAAGGAACAGGGCTGTGTTACAAGCTGAGTGCCCAAAGACAGATGTGGGTTTTGACATTCAGCCAGAACCGTCCCCATATCTCAACTCTTTCATCAAAAATGCCAATGGACCTGAAGCATAAATTGGTTCATCCCTGGGGGCTGGATGAGGATAAATGGGAGCAGCAGAAATCTTAGGTATGGGGCTCTTAGGCTTCTTTAAAAAATATATATGACTAGGGAAGTGACTTATAAATAAATAAAATGGCAGATAACATCTTAAAAGCAGGGCAAGGAGGGTGGCTACAAGGGATGATGTTGCTGTTTGGATTAGTTCTTCATTCATCATAAGCAAAATGATCAAAAAGTTGTGAATAACCTTTTATCTTGGGGAAAAAAAAAAGAAATTTCATGGAAGTTGTTTTTAACCACTAACAATCCTCCCCAGGCCCAAGAGAAGTCAGCCAAAAGATTGTCAAGACCTTTAAAACTATTTTGACACAGTATTGCCTCACTTGTACTTTAAAAAAATGAAGACCCTGGCCCTTTGGCTGCATTTTATTGGAGAACTTAGGCCAGTTGTTGACTTGAATGATGTAGGCAGCTGTTATTCCAATTCAGGGCAGAGGGAAAAATTTGGGGCCATCGCAGTGTTGTGGTAGTTAATGAGCAGCATAAAGGAGAATTCCGACCTCAGAACCGCTCCCTTTTCTTCACCTCCCAGGTGTGTGTGCTTTAGAAACTGAAAAACTGAGGAGGTGGAATGAACAAGTCCAGGAAAAGGGAGTGCTGGACCAGAGAGGGTTTGCTGGGTTTGTGTGTCTACATGTGTGCAAGCAAGTGAACCCATGGGCACACATCTGCCAGCCTGAACACTCATTTGATTTTCAGATGCCCTTGTTTACATGGAAAGGTTTTTTTCATACTTGTGAGTAATTTTCTTCCTATTCCAGTCCTCCTATGGAAGTCTTTTAAGCCTCCGTGTCTTTTTGACATGAAATTTTTCTGCTGCTAACAGCTTCATTTTCCCATTACAGGATGATCTTTAAGGCCCCTTCCAGCCCAAGGCATTCTGTGATTCTGTGATTGCCACAGTCAGCAATGCCATGCCTGTCTGAGAAGCTGTGGCTTTGAGTCGGGAGAGGATTTTGCCATGTGAATTCAGAGCAATTTCCCTAGCTTTCTTTAGTGATTGATCTCCAGACAAGACACGTAACCTGGACACAGAAACTGTTGTTCTGTGCATTCCAGTTGATCCTGGGGTGGTTGTGCATGTGCAGGAGGAGCGGAGCTGAGCAGAGCCCAGCAGGAGCAAGCTGCCTGCTGTTCCCTGCCTTCATGGCTGCTCCCAACTTCAGGTCTTTATTAATGCCTAATAGATAGTTCAACACACAACCAATTGATTTGTGCATTGCTAAAGACACCACCCATTTACTCCCTTGTTCCTGGGCCTTTTTATCTACAGCATGTGCTATTGATAGGGCTGTGTGTGACGCACTTATGCTCCATTAATAATGCATTGACCAAAGACAAGGATGGTATAGAAAACATGATGCATTCTTGCTCATGAGATTTCTGTCTCTCCCTGCTCAATATGTTGCAGTGGTTTTTCACAGGTAAAATGCAAAACATTTTTTTACTGACTTATTTATGCCAGAGTGAAAAAAAAAAAATTATTTATTCTCATCTCTCAGTCTATTGCCCTCACCACACACGAATTATTGGTGGACACCTCTCAAGACCTTGGTCTGGTGGGGAGACTGCAACCTCAGCTCTCTCTAGACCACTGGAGACTGATTTATCTTTATCTGTCTGTTTTCTCATGTGTCCAAGGGCTCTGTGCATCAGGATGTTCAGCTGTCTGGCTGCATATAGTTTGCTTTCAGCCTTGCTTCCCTCCTAGGTAATGCCCCTGAGCCAAGGCACGCTCCCACTGGGACTGGTTTTCTGGATGAACATGTTCTGTGTGTGATGAAAAAGATAAGCAGAATACAGTGTGGCCAGCAGGAGCAGGGCAGTCATTCTTCCCCTGCACCTGGCACTGGGGAGGCCGCACCTCGAGTGCTGGGTCCAGTTCTGGGCCCCTCAGTTCAGGAAGGACGTGGGGACACTTGAGCGTGACCAGAGGAGGGAACAAGGCTGGTGAGGGGCTTGGAACACAAGCCCTGTGAGGAACGGCTGAGGGAGCTGGGGTTGTTTAGCCTGGAGAAGAGGAGACTCAGAGGTGACCTTATCACTCTCTACAACTTCTCGAAAGGCGGTTGTAGTGAGGTGGGGGTTGGTCTCTTTTTCCAGGCAACAACTGATAGAACAAGAGGACACGGTCTTAAGTTGCGCCAAGGGAAATATAGGTTGGATATTAGGAGAAAATTTTTTACAGAAAGAGTGATAAAATATTGGAATGGTCTACCCAGGGAGGTGGTGGCATCACCATCCCTGGACGTATTTAAAAAGAGATTGGATGTGGCACTCAGTGCCATGGTTTAGTTTAGTTGAGGGGTTGGGACAGAGGTTGGACTCGATGATCTTGAAGGTCTCTTCCAACTTGGAAGAAGAAGAGAGAAACTAATGCTCAGGAAGTTCCACCTGAATATGAAGAAGAACTTCTTTACTGTGCAGGTGACTGAGCACTGGAATAGATTTCCCAGGGGGGTCGTGGAGTCTCCGTCACTGGAGATATTCAAGAACCATCTGGACGCAATCCCGTGCCATGTGCTCTAGGATTAGCAGAGAGGTTGGACCAGAGGATCCACTGTGGTCCCTTCCAACCTTACCCATTCTGTGATTCTGTGATTCTGTAATATGGACAACTTGATTCCAAGCTCTCTCACACCAAAATCTCCACCAGCCTGCCTGGAGAGAAATAGGACCTGAACCCCCTTGGCAGAGCCAAACCCCCTGGAGGTGAAATGGGCTCATGGGGCCCTGGTCAGTGCTGCCTCCCTCCACCCGCTGCAGCCCTCCGGCAACACACGGTGGTTTTCAACACCCCTGCCCCAAAAGCAAGGAGCTTGAGCACACGGACAGGATGCTGTGCAGCTGTGCAGCCAGATGTGGGACCCCACAGGCACTCACTGCCACGCTGGGTACCCCCATGGGCGCTGCCTGGGACCGGCTCGACCGAAAGCAAAGGAGACGTGGCAAGAGCGAGGGGTCCAGTTCAGAACTCTTTAATACAAGCTTATATTGTTTGTGTTTCTGATTCTCTGTTCTCCCAACATCTGGGGACATTAACCCTCATATGTGTGTGAGCATGTGTATGAAGATATATACAAAATCACACAGTTAAATATTTAAGCATACAAGGTATTATATATTTATATAATATAGAACTTTAGGGTATAGGAATCAACAATGGCAAAATATTTCTGATGAATCTGACATAACTTTTTTTTTTTTTTTTTTTGGGAGTGAAACATGACCTGTTTTTGAAAGACCAGAGGAAGTTGTTGCTTATTCAAAGAAAGAGAAAAAGCTGTATAAAGAAATTCTGTGAAAATGATTTAAAAAACATCATGAACCAAAAAAGGACAACTGTTAAAAACTGTATTGAAAAAAAAAATAAATTAGATGAACAATTGTGTAAATATAAATTAAAAAAGATGACAATCTTAATAAATAAGCTTTACTATTTACATCTTTATATATTGCTTGGAGACTTAAATTAGATCCGTTAAAAACAAACGAACGCAAAATAAAACCCAAAATTGGAGCAGCAAACGTACAGGCGTGAGGTACAGAATTAAGGGTTGAACTGTATTTTGCTTGTTTCTTTTTTTTTTTCTTTTCTCTTTTATACAGTAGACCAGTAGAATTCTTGTGAAAATAGATCCTCAGCACTTCATTGGAGTATTGGTTGACGTGGCTTCCAAAAGGTGCCAAGAAAGATTCCATAATAATAATAATAATAATAATAACCATAATAATCATAATAATTATAATAAAAAGATACAATATGATACATAAATATGGAAGAGCAGTTGGTAATATGAATACATTTTTCTCTAGACGAGATCACAGTTTTATTTGTAAATATTACACTGATATATATATAATATTATACATATAATATTATATATATATCACATATATATTTATATATATATTTATATATATAGTACGGCTCAATCCTGCTCCCAGAGAAGTCAACAACAACAAAAACCTGTGTTGACTTGATGGGAGCAAAATTCAGCCTCTCATCTGCAGACAGGTACGTAATTACAGAGGCCGTACAATGCAAACTCCGCAATGGTTCCAATTCCCTCTTGAATTGCTGGTGAAATGTTTCATTAAAGCCCTGGTTCTTTGCACTCAGAAGATGGAAACTGGTGGCTGAATGTGGCCTCAGCAAAAGAAGGAAAAACCAAAAGACTAAAAACTAAGCCAGAATGGGAACCAAAGAGAACTTGGACTCGTTAGCTCCGTATCTCAACCCAACAGGTCTAAAACCACCAACGAGTAGCACCAAGACTCCTCATCGAGCACCTGAAGCCAACCCAAGCTCTTCAGCTTGGCCTCAGGGGAAGTGATTCTCATTCTTAATGAATCTTGGATGTGTAGATCCGGTGAAAAAGGGAAAACTCAGTTTGCCAAACGAAGACAGAAACAAAATGTTAAGCCTCACTTTGCTCCTGCTAAAAGGAACGGGGGGGGAGGGGTTTGAACCCCCCAGGGGGCAGGAACAGCCCAACACCAAATCCCTATTGCCCAAATTGATGGTAGCTCCAAGGAAATTCATCTTGGGCTACCTGGACCTGCTCCTGCTGATGTTCTGCTCATGCTCCCACTGAACTCAGTGGTTAAGGTCCTCCAGGGAAATGGGACTGTGCTCGGGGCTTCAGTGTGCCCAGCATATAAGGTCACCTGGAGGCAGGAGTGCTGCTGCACCCTCAGCAGGGAGATGGCCTTCCTCTGAGGATGGGATAACATGGAAAAAACGTAAAACAGATCAGCTCAGCTGCACCACTGAGACCAAAATGGGGCCCACAACCATAAACACATCTAGAGATATCTAGAGCGTATCTCTGCCAGGCATGTGGTCCTCTCCCAGTGATATGAACATGCCCATCAACTCTCACTGGGGCCTCCAGGGATTGGGCAGGGGAGGGCAAGGTGCTGCCAAAAGGCAGGGAATTTCCATGGCATTCAAAGTAGTTCAAAGGCCAAACTTCCAGCTCTGAAATCCCTTTGAGCTTCCCAGCCTTGGCTGACTTCACCCCATCCCCTCCTGTCTTCTAGCTCGGCCTCGAATGGGCACAGCGAGCTGGAGTGTGGGAAGGGGGTGGTCAGCATCTCAGCTTCCCCAAAATGCGAGTCACCTCTCTGCTCAGGTAGCAGCTTTCTCCTTCCCTCTTCGCTCCCAGTCTCTCGCAGCTCTCTGGGATTCAGACTGTGCAGTGCTTCTGAGTGCAGTAATTAGAGCACAGTGAAATACTGGTTAAATGTGTATGTACAGTTGGATAATGTAAAAGTAAGCACAAATACACACTTAAAAAAATAATCTGGAAAAAAAAAATCCAAACTCCACCCCCTCCCTCCCCCCACAAACAACAATATAACAGGGGATAACCCCTTAGCCTTAGTTCCTGGACTTATCACAACGCACGAGGAAAACAAAGCCAGACAATGTTATAAAACCTCACGGTACTTCTAGGGAAATCTACACTTAGTATCTAGCTCTCTACTCAGCTGGCAGAATAGGTGTTTTCCTTTCAAACACACAAAAATAGGCTTTGCTCTTCTTGGATTTGGATTATGCGGGTTTTCTTTTCTTTTTCTTTTCTCCATTTTTTATGGGTTTTTGTTGTTTTCTTTTTTTCTCTCCTATTCCTCTCTGTAAAGCCTCACATGAGTTTTTTTTTCCCCCCACTTGAATCACTTGCAGCAAGAAACTTTTGTTGGCTATGGGGCTTTCTTTTTTCTGTCTCTCTTTTTTTTTTCCCTTTTTTTTTTTTTTTAGACACAGGTAAAACCTAGAACAAACCGACAGTTACAACCAAGTGAAACTGAAACTGGAAGGGAGGTAGCTGGAACCCGATTCCAAGAGTCCTCTGGTGCCATCCTCCTTTCTCAGCCTGGGGGGGACAGCGGAAGATGCAAGAAAAGCAGGAGGACACCAGCTCAGCCTGTCTGCGAGAGGGTGGGGAGGGAGAGGGGTAGCAGCTGATTGGAGTTTCCCACCCCACCGTGCACCATTCACCGCTTTCTGCTCCAGCTTTCCCTCCTGCTGGCCATGGAAATCCCCCACAGCCTGGTGGCCCTGCGTAAGGTGCAGCCCTGGCTCACTCTCTGTGATGCAGAAGATCTTGGCACTAATGTGAACTGGACTTTATGAGCAGCTAAATTTCACCAGCACCAGCACCGTCTTCTCTTCCCCAAACTTCTGGTTTGATGTTGTCCTATGCTGCTGGCTCAGTGGGTGGAGGTGGTGGGTGATGTCCCTCTCACCTTCCACCCAATGGCCACTGCAGTCAGGGAGGGTCTTTCCTAGGACCCCACTGGGCATTCCAGGTCCTTGCAGTGGTAGATGATGCAAGGATCTAGCTGGTCTTGCCCAAGGTTGGGAGCACAAGGGACAAGACCTGAGCAGGTGTCCATTCCCCATGGCTCCCCTCTCGGCATCTGTCTGGGTGCTTGGTACAGCACCTGAAAATGCAGAGGGGATTTGCCCCAATGGGAAAAAAAAAAAAAAAAAAAGCCACTGGATTTAACATGACTCAGAACAGAACTTTTTTCCGCTCCTGATCCCATCAGCCCTACTGGAGGAGATGGACAGTGCCAACATAGCAGTTAGAAAAAAAAATCAAATAGCAGCATGGAAAGCCTGCCTGTGGGAAAGGGAGCTGGGGCACACCAGGACTGCAGCAGGGAAGCTGAGACGTGAGGCTGTGCTGGTGAGAGGCCACTGTCTCCCTTGAGCTGAGGTCTCCAGTCCAGCAAGCAGGGGCTGGCCCCCGCTGGCCAGAGGGGCCCAGCTGGCCTTGAGCTCCTGTGAGCCCACAGCAGCAAGTGGCAATAATGTCTGTACAGACCTGTCTCTCCTGGGCACTGTCCAAGTGGGAAAAGCAGATGGGAAACCTCCTCCACGCTGAGCTCTGCACTGGGAAGGACATTTTCAGGATGCACTCAGGAGCTGAACTGAGGCTCCCTGCTGGGATGAAACCCAGGTGGGATGGACAGGGGAAATCATGCCAAGATGCCTCAGGCATTGAGGCCATGATGTGTTGTCAGTCTGAAAGGCTTTTGAGGTTGTGAGCTCTTCTGATAGGCTAGGTGGCACACGAACAAACTGCCAACAAAACAGGGCAGGGCAAAGGAACCAGAAGGAAGCAGCAACCTTGGCACAGTTATTTACTTCCCATATTAGTTAGAGGGCGAGGGGCAAAAGTGGCTTATGCCACTGCTCTCTAAGCTGGAGGATGTTCAGTCTAACTCCACGGCAGGAACCCTGATCCCACTGCCTCCCTTTCCAGCCCACCCCTGCACAGAGGGGGCAGAGCCATCCACAAAGCTCCCATGGCCAGCCCTTCTCTAGGAATAGCTGGAGCTTCACAACAGAGAGCTCCTCACCTTCTTAATGACAATCACCTCTCCAGGCCTCTACTTTAGTTCTTGAGGTTCATCTCTGGTTTATGCCAATAGGAACAACCCCAACAGTGGGGTTGAACCTGGCTCCTTGCACTTACTATTCTATCGGTTTTCCATTTCTAGTTCTCCAAATCAGTTTTACATCCATGTCCATGAGCTAAGTGACCCCTCCCCTTACCCTTCTGCCTCACACCAGTGCCTAAATGTTCAATCAAGCAGGAGTTAGGAAAAAAATCTTTTTCTCTTTACCTAGTGGATTGTACAAGTCAGGACAGTCCCAAGGAACAAACAAACTTAACACTGGGAAGGATGCTCTTTCGGATGTGTGCTCTTCCTAGCAGGAGCTTGAAGCAGCAGACAGATGCCCAAGCCACACTGGGAAGATCTCTGGGATTTCCCTGGGACAGGCTGTAGCAGCAGCAGCATTGGATGCCCTGGCTATCTCAGTGACTCAATGTAATGAACCCTGGGAGGAAGGGAATCACCAAGGGTCTGGCACGCATTCCACTCTGGGCTGAAGCAGGAGGATGACAGGGAAGTGTGAGGTCTGCTGCAGCTAATGCCCTTCTTTCTGGAAGATCACAAACAGCTAAGCTCCTGATCTATCCCAAGTGTGCGACCCACTGGCCTGGCAGCTTAATACTGACAAATATGGCCAAAATTCTAATACTGTCTCCTGCGGGCTTTTCCTCATGGCAGGTGTCTCCTCCTCCTCTTCCCCTCTCCTGAGAAAACAGGAGCATGAAGCAGTTGTCAGAATCAGATCACCGTAAGAGTGGGGTGGAGGAGGCCTAGAGCACCACTTAGCAGGGTGGAGACCAGAAAGCAGATTCCTTTGGCTGGCTGGTGTCCTGTTTTCTTGCCCCAATGCTGAGGAAGAGACCAGAGGGTTTGAAAGGCAGGTTGTAGGTAAGCTTTAAGGCAGACTGTTTGGTTGCATGGGGTTGTTTCACCCTGTCCTGACACAGTAAGGAAACTATTTGTATGGGACATAGCAGCAGGAGTAGCAGCAGCAGACATGCTCAAATGACAAGTGCAGGCGCGAGTTCCCCTCTCTGCTCCTCAGAAGCAATCATCCATGTTCCTCAATGCCAGTCCTTAGACTCCCCACTCCCTGACTCCACCACGGGACCACCTGCCCAGCTCCAGACAGAAACGTCCCAGAAGCCCTGCAGGCTGCAAGGGGGCTTTTTGTTGGCTCTTTGAGGGCAGGGGGAGAAGGAGGAGCTGTACAGAAAGGCCACTGCAGTCTGCTGAGCTCCCTGGCTGGAAGTAGCATTCCTGTGAGGAGCAGATGCATCCCACATCTCGAGCTGGCTGGGCGTCTGGCAAGTCACTTGCAAGAGGCCCAGCCCTGTGGAGATCCCACCCCAACCACAGTGCCCCGAGCATGCGATACCTTGGCATTCAGCATCAGAAAAGGCTCAGCTTGGAGTCCTCCAAGAGCTCAGCCTCTTCCACGAACAGTCTGAGTTGTGAGTGCTGGGGAGGGGAAAGTGTTTTTGTGTTGATCATCATCTCTCACTCTTTCTCTCTCTCTTTCTCTACTTATTTCTATAAATATGTGTACATAAATAGTTTGTTTCTCGCCTTGAATCTAGATATGAACTGTTCAAATTAGGTGGGCATAACATGCTGTTTTGATACATGAAAGTCATCTCGACTTGACTCTTGGTTGTTTCTCGTCATCACTATTTAAGATATACTTAATACATAAACCCCTACTTTGAGTTCTCCTTGGACAAAAAATTAAAGGCAGACTGGTTGAATTCTAAGGGTCCCTGGTGCAGAAATGCCATCCAGTTGAGCAGCTAAATGTTAAAAATGATACCAAAAGGGATGTGGTGTCTCTCCTAGCCTGCCTTGAGCAGTGTGGTCCTCCTTTCCACGTCACTTGGCATTACCCAAGACTGAAGCCACGGAGGTCTTTCTGGTTGTGCTCTTGGGCATTGGGGTCCCGGCAAGCACACTCTCCTTGCAGGTCACAGGACATAGGAAATGGTGTCACCTGGAAAAGAAGCCAAAAACGCAAAGGCATGAAGGAAGGAACACACCTACAGCAGACTGGAGAACAAAAAAGACCTCTGGGGTGAAATCTTCAGAGATCAGCTGCAATCTTCACTATGGTATCTTTTACAGTGATTTATGTTAGTGCTGAGCTGGTGCTGCACTGAGGTTCCTAAGGGCCGATGGTTTGGGTTGCTGCTGCTTTACTTAAGTCCGTTTGTGCACTTAACTATGAATGTTCTTGGGTTCAGCTCCTCAGGAGCAGAACTGAGCACTGTCTCACAGATCGGTGAAGCTGGAGTCCGGCAGAGGCTTCTCTGAACACCTCTTGTGTTTGAGGTCAGGAGATGCCGCTAACGGGTGCTGAGGAACAGCAAAGGAATGCAGTGGGAGACTGCTGCCTTCACCATCTGTCATCTCTCTGTGACTCCTCCGGAGAAGTGTGGGAAGGAGCTGAAACAATAGCCTGGGATGCCTGGCCACTGAAAGCTGATTTGGGCCTATTGCATCACAGTATTTACCTGCAGAAAAAGGGGTGGCAGTGGGACAAGTGTCTCACTTGCCCTGAAGTGAATTCCCAAGAATTTCTCCCATCTGCACAGACTGAACAAATGACCTCATTCCCCTCCTTTACACTCCTTCCAAGGCAGTGCCACAACCTGTTCCAGCGTTCCCACGAGCGCTGCACGCACGCTCCGTCTGCTCCCCCTGGTTCTGCTGCCACACGTTCACTCTCCCTTTCATAAATGCTTTTCTCCAGGCTACAGACGCCTGAGTCTGCCTGTTCCCTCTGCATCATCCACAGCCCATCTAGGAATGTGCACCCAGCACTGTGCTGTCATCTCCACCAGGACCTTCACACGAGCCCCTGCCTGTCCCTCTCCAGGATGCCTTTCTCCTGACGCACACAGTTTGGGAAGGAGGGGTGTGGAGCTTTGTTTCCCAACTGGGGAGCCTAAGGCAGGGACATGCTGACAGAGACACTAAATAGCCAACGCTCATCACCAAATCAGGGCTTCGAGAGCCTCCTCCCCTTGCTTTTGACTCCATTCACAGAAGACCCGACCCTCCAGGTGGAATAGGGTGATGACTCTTCATCAAGCCATGGCCTTGGTGACTTATGAACGAAATAACCAGTGAATAATCTGAATCTACAATTGCACAAATATGGAGATTGCAAAGAGAAGAAAGAGTCCAGAAAGTTAGAATCAAATGAATCCAAATAACTGGCAAATGAATAAGTTTATAAACTGCAGAAAACAATAGGAGCTTAAGGGTCACTGGATCCAACAGAAGCCAGCCTGAGCAGGACTGTCTCGTATCACAGTGTTATGAATATTCTTAGACAGGAAAACAGAGAAGTCTGCAAACAATGGGTTTCGGGGAGGAGGTTGAAGAGGGATTGTTTAATGACTGAGTTAAAATACTGGAAAGGAAAGAAAAGATATATGCAAAATAAAAATTGAGTTTTTCTGTTCAGCATAGAAGGAAACATTTTGGTTTAGATTATCTGCTACATTTCAGGTTTGACCTTTCCGTTCAAGACAAACAAATAAAAAAGACTATTTCACAGCAAAAGTTATGTCTTCAAATAAAAACTTGTTTCACTTAGAAAATGCTCAAACAAAACATTAAAACATTTAAGTACGCCTGGAGTTTTCCCCTATTTTTATTTTTTTTTTATCCTGAATCATTCAGTTCAATCTGGATTTGGCAATGATTTTGACTTTAAAAGTCCTCCCTGTTGTACGATGAAGCTACTGGTTGGAGGTGAGACCTGGGAACCTGATTCTTTCATTTGTCTTGATCAAGCTTTTTCCTCTCCCTGGCCTGGATTCCCTGTGTTTGCCTGTAACAACCTGACAAAGGTGATGAAGTGGCCCCTTCATTCCGAGGAGAGACAGAGAATGTGGATCCACACTTTGCATTGAACACAGGTCAACACAACACACCCAATTCAGGCATTTCAGTAAAGTGTCTGAAATTAGTGGTGACACTGCACTTCGACTCTGCTGCTCTCCAGGCTGAAGTGGGATGTGCTGCAGGCACGGAGATCCCAAACATGCTCCCATTTCACCTGTGGGAACACCACAGCCAGGAGAGAAAGCCCTGCATGGCTCTGTCTCCAAGCCACAAGCTCACATTCCCCTTACCCACTCTCTGCTGAAACTGCAGCCTGAGACACCCAAACTGGCATGAGTTTGATGTTGCCTTAAGTGCTGTACCTCCTCAATTCCCTCTCCTCCCATTTCTCCTTGTGAATCCCTTGTTTTCCTCTTTGCTTTCTCACAGGCTGTGCTCAGCCCGGGAGCAACCTGAAAAGGTGCACATACGAAACTGGATTGCTGCTGCATTACAGCCGATTCCTGGGGAGATGGAGCAACTAAAGAAGAAATTTCTGGCTGTTTATTGTCTCCCAAGAGCGGTCATGGACAGAAGAGCAGAAGCTTTCTCTGAGGCAGAGCCGTGGCCCCCAGAGCAGGCAGCTTTGTGGCTCAGCAGCAGTTCCCAGCAGTGGGTAGCCTGATGGAGAAGGGTTTCTTCCTGATCAGATCAGTCTTATTCACTTTATGTCCCTTATGGAGGCTTTTTATGCAATTCGATTTTTACAGTGCTATTGTCCAGATAGATGAATTGTTTTGTCTTATGGCAGTGAGCTCCAGAGATCAGTTTTCCATTATGTGAAAAGGCAGAGATTTCTATGGGTAATGAGCACAGCCACAGTCATATTAGACATGACAAAATTCTCCAAAAACTTAGCAGTAATATGGGGTTTTCCACTTTAAACAACATTTACAACAAATACACATTTGAGTTCCCCAAGGGCCTGATTTCCATAGGCATTTAGGGAATCTAACCCACACACAGAATCTACAGGGACTGTCTGAAGTACCCAGCTCAGAGAAACTGTAAAACCCTTTAGAAGAGGGACTGTCTGTTGCCTTGGGCTCACACAGTGACAGCCTCTGGAGTACACAGCCATGAAATAGAGCTGCTGGATGTGCTAGAAATAATAAATGCTGAGCTTTTCACTGAATGATAGCCCATTTAGGTGTGGAGCCCAGATATACATACTCCAAGATTAACTACCTCTTTTGTTTTTAAATAGGTCTGTGAAAGCCCAACTCATTACCAGAATACACGATCTGCATTGAAATTTCCAGATAGACCCATTGCAGAGCCAGGAGTAAGGAGTCAGCTCCTCTTCCTTCAAAACACCAAGCCCTGCATTTCACCTACACCCATCTCCCCATGGAGAAAACCTGGAAAATGTCTAGGGGGGACAGAAGAAAAAGCTAAATTAAGAATTAAGCTTAGAAAAAGCTTAGAAAAAGAATTTAGCTTTAGAAAAAGCTAAATTAAAGAATTAAGCTTAAGGGCCTGTCTTGGGCATTTGATGAAGCAATGCAAGACATTGCATCCTCAGACCAGCTAAAATAGATTGTAAAAGACGTAAGTGAAGAACACAGCTCCACACACCTACATATACAGCTCTTGGAGATCATCCAGAGCAGTCATGGCACTGGATCAACACTGCTCAGGGGAATGTGAGTCACACCAGAACCACACTGGACCACAGACTATCCATCATCAAGAGAAAAGGGACACAACCCCCATCATTCCCGTCATCTGGAGTGTGTAGGACATGACACATCCAGCTCTGAACCTGGAGGAGCAAGGGCAGCAGGTGTGGGCTCATGAGGTGGGCAGGAGGCTGGCACAGAGACCCAGGTGTAACTCACAGGAGATCCAAAACACCTCGACCAGCTCACCACCATTGCTGCACAGTGCATGACCTCAGACTTCCTCCTCCACCAAGGCATGGGAGCCCTAAGCATCCTTTCCCACACTGAGTGATGAGACCTTGGATAAAACTCAAGCTGCCTCTTAGAAACAGGGCTAGATCTGTCCTGGATGCCATGCTCCCAACTGTGGGAACAAAGACAACAATGCAACAGAGCAGTGCAGAGCTAGGATGCAGGTCATGGAACGAGTGAGAGGTCATAACTCCTCGCTACATGCACCTATCTGAAGAGGCTGGTGACATCCCAAGGCAGATCCCTGCTGAGAAAGGCCAGTCGGTAGGGAACTGGTGGGAATGTTGACAGAAGAAATCCCAGACAGGTACAGGGAGAGATGGAAAACAGCTCTGCAAAGGCTGTGAGCTTGTTCCTCACAGAGTCTGGTATCAGGCTGACCTGGCTGTGCCTTCTGCCTGTGCCTGGGGTTGGCTCACAGCAGCACCAGGGCAGGCAGGATCGAGCCCAGGGAGGGGGAAACAGGGGAGGAGGGCTGCAAAGTGTTGGGAAACAGGCTGTTGTTAGATTTCAGCTCCGAAGTGTTTGCAACATCTCCCAGACAGGCCTCACAGGGGCTGTGGAGGCCCTGCTGCAGGCACAGCCTCGGCGGGCAGTGTGGCCTGGGAGATAAGTGTGGCAGCCGGTGCTAAGAGTCACAGCCCCGTGCCTCCCCAGAGCCTCCCAGCTCAAACACCAGGGACTATTCTGTTCCCTGACAAGGCCCTTGTGGGATAAAAAAGCATCTTGGAAGGGTCTTCCCAGTGGTTTTCAGCATTGAGGTCACCAGTTTGAGATAATGGAGCAAGAGCGAGCCCCCTTTTAGCTCTGAGCACTGGTATGTGGGTTCACACCTAGGGCACTGCTCCAGAGGGCCTGGGAAGATAAAGCTGGCAGAAAATTTCCTCTCCATGCAGCACATGCAGTTCTAAAAGCTTGAGTTTTTGTTGACTACCCCACCATAAACTGAACTTTCCCCCAGTGAAACCAGCAACCGTGGTGCATTGAGACGTAGCCCAGCTGAACCCAACAGATGCTCTGCTCTCTCCATGGTGTGCAAACTGGGAGCAGCGTCACCAGAACCAGTGGGAGCAGGATGGCCCAAAGCCAGCAGGGATTCCCGGGAAAGCCCAGCCCGCATGGATCCCGCATGGATCCCGCATCCCAGCCTTCCCGCGGAGCAGAGCGAGGGAGCCCGTTTGCCAAACCACATGGAGCTCAGTTGCTCAGCAATCAGCTGTGCTTCCTACTCTCGTGCTACTGATTGTGCAAACATGAATGTAATTAGTCTAAATAATCACCAAAGATTTAATAGGAGCCAGACCACCCAGAGGCCAAATAGCTGGCAGTGGAGCAGGGAAGGTTTGTTCGCTCTTTTTTGTAACACTTGCTAATGAAGTGAGGTTGGATAGCAAAGCAAACACCCTCCACCAGCACATCCCCTGGGAATGCCGTATGTTGTGGGAAGCCCCATGTCCCTTGAAGCCAAGAACAGTTCTCTCAGGATAGGCAACATGTGCTACTACCATCACTGCTTTTAATTTATCGACGCCTGGAAAGCCTCCCTGAAGGATTATGAAACCAAGCTCTGAGCCCCAAAATAAGCTCCCATCCCAACCAACCCTGACTGGAAATACTCCTCTCACATGGCAAACAGCTACAGCCACCGAGCCTGTGACCGAGGACTGGCGGGGAAGTGAGTTCACCCACATGTCGGGGAGAACCCGCGTGCTTGGAGCGCTCAGCCGCTTCCAGAGGCATGAAGCAACGCTCAGCATTGTATCCTCCTTCCTCCGTGCTCACCCACCATTCATTGTATCTCTGCGGCTAATTATAGAGCTGACAAACACACCCAGCTGGGGACAGGCAAGTAGTTGGGAGCAGCATAATGGCGGGAGCATCAGCTCTTCTGGAGAAACAGAATTTCCTCAGCTGGGGTGGTCATTTAAGGTTCTAATGGCACCAGCTGCCTCAAAACCATGTTGTGACAATGGAGGAAGATCTGAGATTCCTTGAGACAGGTCTGTGTTCCAGTCAGAGAGCTGGGAGAAGGTGCTTATTTCTCCAAAATACCGAGAGGTGGTTATTTCTGTTGGCTTAGGGGTAGGAGTGCAGACTCATGATCCCACCCCCCCTTCCTGGGGAGACAGGGACAGCCTTTGGAAATCCCTGTTGGAGCCAGCAGCAGCCCCTCAGTTCAAAGCTCCTTTCTTTAGGCCTTGAATTCTCGGCCATAAAGTCTCTGAAGAGGTTTTGATAACTCCCCTATCTTTTAGATAAGAAAAGCTTTGGATGAATCCCACACAGCCCTCTATCTACCACAAGTCCTCATTTGTTTTCCGCCAAGGCACTTGCTGGTTTTCCTCTCCAAGGTGTTGGACAGAAATGTCAAGAGGCTGAAAGGACAGGACAATTTTTCTCTTTTTTTACCAAGTGCTATGGGGCAAAGCAGTTGAAGGAAAACCTGAGTGATAACTGAGTGAGGCAGGTTTTTCTCATGGGATCTGTAGGTTTACTCCTTCTGGGACAAAAAGGAAAGGCAGAGAAGAAAGACAGATGAAAGTTCAGCCTCACAAATGGTTGAAGTTGAGGGAATTTTAAAACAGCAAATTCAGTGTGTTTAAATCTACAGGGACCAGACTGCAGGACCTTCAACTAGGCAAATCTGCGATCCGAGTCTGGAACAAAGTACGTAAGCAGAGCCTAAAGAAAGACTTTTCTGATTTCTGTGAGGCCTTTCTAGACAGTCTTGTCTAGGGAAAACTTATAAAAGGGAAGGGGAAGAAAAGAAGTGGAGGAGACAGTTACTGGAGAGAAGATTTCCTGAAATGAATCAGGGGAAACAGCCAGAGCCTCTCCCAGCAGTGCCACACACCCCACGAGCTCCTCGCAGGCGGCCAAGAGCCCAGAGACAGCCAGTTATGCCCAGGTTATTTATTTCCCTCACTCTGGCAGTGTCACGTATGTAATGTTTTAGAAAATAGTGTCTTCTTTTATCTGCGGCAGGATACAAAGCAAGAAGCAGTTTCCTAGAGCAGCCAGGCAGAAGGGAGCTGGCAACCTGTGCTGGGTCAGGAGGGGAGGAAGATTAAAAGGAGATGGGATTTTGCTTTGTCCTTCACGGAAGACTTTATCCCCTCCAGATACACAACAGAAGCTTTCTCTCCCTTGGAGGTTGGCCGGCGATGGCCTTCCTGTCTCTCAAAGCTGCTCCTGGGTCACGCACAGGGCAAGCTGTGAGCAGCACGGCCCCATCCTCTGCCCCAGCCACAGAGCTGCCACCAGCGCCCTGCTCCGCACACGGCCTGCCCGCGTCCCTGCTTCCCTGGGTGGCACTCGTCCCTGTGCCAGCCCTGGCTTCTCGCCCGCTGCAGGGCGATGCTCATCAATTAGCGCACAACAAATAATTAAGCTGATGAATGTCTCGTTTTCCTGCTTTCTGACTGCGCTTGCCTCGAATTTATGCCCAGATTATGACTGAATTTATTCGTTGCCGCTTGTAGCATTCAAAAGAGGCCTTTAATGATTTCTTTTAAGCTCTCCAGCCTGATTGTGAACAGTGCAGGGCAAATACTCATTATTTCCTATCTAAGCAGCAGTGCTGATTAGTCGGTGCTTGGTCAGATAAGTCACACTGCTCCATTCCCCGCTCGCTGACGGAATCCACAAGGTCATTCACTGCTAATGCTCAAATGCAAAGGGGAAACATGGGATAAGCATGGAGGTCCCTCGTGCGTTTTCAGAGCAACAAAAGGGGAGTGTGCAAAATATCACATTAAGTAAGAGGGCTCGGAATTAACGTGAACTTGGGTTGGAGCACTTTGCTTTCAGGCAGCCTGTTCACAGCACTGTGTGCAGCCAAAAGCGTGTTTGGGAGGGTAGTGGGACTGCAGTGAAACTTAAGTCTTGACAGTTTGCGGACACTAAAGATCTGAAGCCAGCTCTTACTCGACTGTTAACTCCTGAATCTTCACATGGTGCAATGTTAATCTTCAGCCCTTTCCCAAAATAATGTGTGGAGTTGCTATGTTCTCTTAAATGTGAACCATGTGTCACCTCAGCAATGGCTGTTGCGGGGAAAAGATGATAAATCTAAAGCTTTTAAAATGTCCTGTGACATTTTGGGAGAAAAACAGGTGTTGCATAAATGTTCGACATTTATGGGTAAACTTGCAGGAGCTTTAAAAGACTGACACATCTGCCACATAGTATGTAACCCTGAAAGAAAAGGAGCAAAGCAGTCTCTTTCATGTGTCTCACTCTCTCTACAACCGTATGAAAATACATCCTCATCTGGTATTGGAATTAACAGAGCTGGACTTGCCCCTCCCTATGTCTCCTCCAGGTTCTTGGCTTTTACACCAAATGTGTATTTTAAAACTGTGCCTTTTTAAGTAGGTGGCAAACTGTGCTGGAAGGATTTGGTATGCGGAGTATTTTTATTCAGCTCCCTTTTCTCTCACCTTTCATTGTTTTTCCCTTTGGAATATCTCCTGTAACGCTCCACTCATAAACCTCTTCAAAGAGAGGGCTGTATTTGAACAGCCTGGCCTGAAATCTGGTCTCAGTCAAAGGCCTCAGATGGGAAAATAACTGGGAGAGCCAAGCCCCACGGCCCCACGGCTGCTGCCACAGGTGTCGGCGGCCGCTTTGCAGGAGCGAGGTTCTCCCGCTGCCTCCTTCACTCTGACCCCACAGCCCCCCTGGCTGGGTTATTATTCCCCCTTTTACCTTATAAATGTAATAAACTGGGACTTAGCCTCTTGCTTTTAGTGCGGAAGATCCAAGGAAAAGGTGGTTTTCCTCACTTCTCCCAGGAGTCTCATTCAGCTCCTGGGATGTTGTTGGTGTTTTGGGAGGGAAGAGGAGACTTTGGAAGCTGAATGCATGCCAGGGATGTGATGGGCTCCATGGCTCAGCCCTCAATCGGAGTGATCTTGAGGACGGGGGGTTCTAAACTGCCAGCTAGGGCAAGTCTAATTCCCCACTCCCAATGATCCAGCTCCCAGTCAAGTCTGTGAAAGCAGACTTATCTCTAAAATGCTACAAAACCTCCCTCTCCATGGGGAAAATCCATCAGAGGTGTGACCAGCTGCCTGTCTCTGATCATTTGCCCTTTGCATGGAGCAGTTTCAGCACAGAAAACAGTAACCCACCGGGCTACAAACTGCTTCCCCTCCTTGGGAGGTCACTTGGTTTCTGGGTGGCGAGGCAGCAGCAGATATTTTGAGCGTGAGTCGCCTGGCTGGTAAGTGTTCACAACTCTGTGCAGATCCCATTCGGTCTCAACTCCCTGCCCAGCAATAAATTCTGCTCCCAAACCTTAATCCTATCCCTCCCCCTCCTCAATTCAGCTCTCACATCCCTTGTGTTTCAGTTGTGCCCTTAGCTCCTATCTTGATGAGGCTGGTTTGGGTTGGTCCCCTCCCAGGCACCTCGCTTTCGTTCTTCTGACACTGCTTGGGATTTTTCATCGCCTGCTCTCCAGCCTGCAGGCAGTGAGATAAAGTTTCCCAGGCAGGCTGTTTTGGGAGGAGAAGACCTACACCATGCTGAGCTACCGGGCACTTCCAGCTCTGCCCTCCCGGCTGGTGGGAGGTCAGCGAGCAAGCTGTGCTGCTGTTGGGCTGCTCCTCCCAAGGAGGTGGAAAATCAGCCAGAGATAGGAATGTCTTCTTGGAGACAACCGAAGACGAGCCACTGTCTGTCATCCTGCTCATCTCTTCGGTGGTTGTTTCACCAGGGAGCCCCTTTTGGGCTCTCCATGCCCTGCTCCACCCGTGGGGAACAGAGGAGCTCCCCTGCATGTGGCTCCCAGGATGTTTTTTGAAAGGAACACCACAATAGAAGGGAATATCTGTCCAAAAAGAGCACAGCTAGGGAAACGACCTCTTCTCCTGCATTTTCCCCAGAGGAGAAATTAACTCCTTCCACTTGCCAGGGCATGTCCATCTCCCTTCCCCAGTGCTTCCAGATGGACCAGAGACAGCCCACAGTGCTGAACCAAGGAAAAGAAGCCTCCAGCCAAAGCTGGCTCCCCTGCAGAGAGGACCTCCTTCCTCAGCTGGGTGACATGGACGGTGTCATACGCTGAGCCCAAGCTCCCTCGGATTTTAGTATTTATTATAATAAAACTCAGCGTAATTAATGTAGCTGGATGTTTCATTCTGTTCTACACACAAATCTGAAAGATAAGGTAAAATATTGACCCGGCAGTGGCTAAAATTTGCTTTATCTTGTGGGTGGAAACTAGTTCCAAATCCCTCCTGGTTAGAAACCTATAAAATGTTGTACTGCTCCAAGCCATGAGCTCTATCACGCCAGTCACTGTCTCTAACAGTGCTCAGAAATGTGTGTTAAAGCATAAAAAAGGGGGATGTGTGTGGAGGGACCCTTCCCCAGGCTCAAGAAGTCAAGAGTTCAAATATTCCTCAGCCAGAAACTGCATCCAGACCACAGTGTCTAATAGCCAGTGATGGAGCAAAGCTCCACAAATAGGCCTGTTCTTTTTTTAACTTTGAATATATTTTTGTTCTTAATAATACTCTGTGGCAACGCATCCTATTACTCAAACACACACTATGCCAATAAGGATGTTCTTTTGTCTGTTTGGATCCTGCTTCCAGGAAATTGCCACTTCACCCTCTCATTGCTGAGTGATAAAAACCAGCGGATTCTACTTTCCTAAGCGTCCTCCCTACCTTAAATAATGATTCCATACATCTGTGTCACTAGCTTGTCTCTTTTTTGCAAGGCTCTGGTCTATGTGGTCTCTGAGCAGAAAATATTTGACATCTCCACCCAGCCCTGCTGCCCTGCTCCACATTCTTCTCTGTCCCACCATGGGATGGGACAGTCAGCAGCAAGCCAGGCACACGTGGGTACACATGGATCAAAGAACAGATCCACAATGATGCTTTCCTTTTACTCTCTCCTCTTTTCCTAATGACTCCTAACCTTTAGTTTCCCTTTGGAGCACTGAGGATGGATATCAGGGTGATAAATGAACCAGCAAGAACTCAGTGCCTATGGTGAGCTGATGCTGGGGCTGAAGGTCTTTCTGAGACCTTGGACCTCCCTTATTTGAGCAAAAATAATTTTTTTCCAGGCACGAAGCAGCACTCAACGAGGAATTCCCACGAAAAGAGGAAGGGGCATCCCTACCTTTTTGGTCTTGACTGTTGAGGCACAGCAGTCCCCACCATCATAGTTGCAGAAGGCTCTGTTGTTGATGGAGTCACAGTAGTTGTCCCCCATGAAAGGCTGAAAAAGGAAAAAAAATCAGGAAAAGTCTGAGAGTTTGAACATGGATAAAATGAGCCCCTTTCTTATGGAGACAGGGTGAGAAAGTTGTGGCTGGAGAAGAGAAGGTTGTGTGGAGACCTCACAGCATCTTCCAGGGGCTGAAGGGGCTACAGGGAAGCTGGAGAGGGACTCTTCAGCAGGAACTGTAGTGACGGGACAGGGGACAATGGCTTTAAACTGAAAGAAGGGAAATTGAGGTTAGATATCCAGAAGAAATCCTTCCCTGTGAGGGTGGGGAGGCCCTGGCACAGAGAAGCTGTGGCTGCCCCATCCCTGGAAGTGCCCAAGGCCAGGTTGGACGGAGCTTGGAGCATCCTGGGATAGTGGAAGGTGTCCCTGCCCATGGTAGGGGGTTGGAAGTGGATGATCTTAATGCTCCTTCCAACACAAATCATTCTATGATTCTATAATTCTAAAACCTGTAACAATATTTTAGAAGAAAAACACAAAGATTTGAAGGAGCCATATAGTTTGTAGCATACCAACTGCCCTGAAAAGCAAGAGATAATTATTCTCCTTTCCCTTCAAAGCAGACAGAAAAAAAGGACAGTAGATGGAAGGGAAACGAGCCCTTGTTGGCTCTTCACATCCCACATAAGAGGATGCTTCAGGAATATTAATTTAACTAGGCCCAGAGACAGCATCCAGGCATCTAAAATTGTGGCACCTTTGATAATTTTAAGCTAACCTTCCTAAACTGTGTGGGATAAGAAGAAGGTTATGTATTGCGGCAAAATGGGCTTGCTTTTAATAGCTGAGCTTTTCACCACAGTTCTCCTGACTGTGCAACACGTGTCAGCAACGAGGGCACAAAACAAATCACCAAGAGGAATGGAAGAGGTCTGAGCTCAGCACAGGGACCATGTTCTCCTGTTCTCTGAACAGCAGTGACTGCGTGGGACCTTGGCCATGGCACGTGATCTTCCTCCACTCCACAGCTCAGAGCTGGGATAATGGCAATTATTCAGAGGGATGTTGTGGGGAGCTGTTAAGTAAAATTCATAAATCACTTTGAAAAAGAAAAAGTGGTCATTAGGCTGGGCAATGTGATTGCTAGTCCGTGTGCTGCACAGGGCCTGAATAATAACCACGATTCCGAAGGAAAGGCCTGAAGTCTTTCATTACACATTGGAGCCCTCTTGGTCGGCAAGTACAGAAGCCTTTCTTGGAAGTCTAAGCTGTGCCTGATGGTGAAAAAGGTCCATGCCAGGTATGAAAATCCTGGGCAGCAATGACAGCTCAGAAAAATGGATGACCAGCAGAGAGCACAGTCATATCTCTGTAACTCTCCTCACATGCACAGGCTCATGAGGCCATTCCTATTTTATCTGCTCTTTGGAAAATTCACTTATTCTGCACTGAGAAAAACACACCAGGGACTCTGCTGCAAGAAGTCATCATTGCAGAGCAGGCAGGATGGCCTGGGGAGGTTTCCTGGGAGGATTTTGCACAATTGCAGACCAGAGTGTCCCAGATGACGGACACCTGAAGAAGCAGCCGTGAGAACTCACCGTGATCTCTCCAGAGCTCACCATGGCCACACTCATCAGAACTGAAATGAACTCAGTGGAGCGGGGCAAATGCACATTTTTACTGCTGATGTGCTGCAAATTTAAGTATTTCTATCAGGTAGAGGAAACTCAGGCAATGATGGCAATATCAGAGCACAGCAGGACTACCAGGAGGTGACAGACTCGCTGAGTGTCACTTGTTTAATTACGTGCAGATACTGCAAATGTTGACAAGGAAATCAGAGTTACAGCGTGAGGCTCCTGTCCTTCTAAACTGCCTTAACTCCTCTGATTTCCAGATATTGATTTATTTATACAGGCAAAGACTTTGACTTGCAAACCCCCTTCCAATTTAATTAACATGCTAAGAGTTAAAAGGGAATGATTTATAAATAGATGGAGCGATATTTTGAGGGCAACCTGGTCATATTCAAAACCGTGAACTTTGCTCAACCTCCCATGAAATTCTGCAGGCTTCTCCATGTTTCTCTTGTGTTGCCTGGCAGTGCCTTCTTGATGGGAAAGCTTGACTTTAAATTTCCATCCCTATGCCTGTATCCTACACCTATGAATGCTGGAAAATCCATAAAGAAACTCATGGAAGAATTTGCTCTGGCACAGAGTAGACAAGCCAGTCTTTTGGAGAAGAAGAATGGGACAAAAAAAAAAGCATCTATTCTGATTTGGGACCAAAATCCCCGCTTGGGAGACCCTGGTGGCCTGGCAGTGGAGGGTGAAGTCTCTGTTGCTCTTCATGCGTGTCTTAGAGCGCTGATATTTTTGGAGGACTGTAGAGGTAATCCAGAGGGACTCATCTGCTACTGAAACACCCGGGTTAGGTGCTGACAAGTACGGGGCTGACTCATAAACCTCTGTTCCTGCCACTAGGGAGCGACAAAAAATCACATTGCAGCAGCTGCCGGGGCTCCCAGTGCGCTCACCGAGAGCCAAATAATGCCCCACTAACAGCCTCCTGTCCAGGGAAGCCTCCCTAATGCTAAGGATGTCCATACATTAGGGGTTGTATCAGCTTAATGGCCCAGCATTATTGACCTACTGGCTTATTAGTCCCTGTTTCCATAGTCATGGCAAAAAAAAAAAAAGGCTTGGTGAAGATGGCATTTCTTCTGAAATCTTAATGCCAAGCTCTGGCCCATCCGTGGATCCTGGAAGCATCATGCTCTGAAAATGATGCTAGAGGCCATTATCAATTGTCTGGGCAAAGCCTTCCCAGATGATGGATTGTGATGCAGTGACACTGCTGAAAGAATGTTGAAAAGAAGAAAGTCCCTATTGATGCAGAGGGCTCTGGCAATTAGCAGTGATGGAAGGGAAGAAAATGCTGAGAAGAAGCATGTCAGTAATAATGGCTTCTGGTAAATTATTACATCATTGCAAAGTTTGTCTCAGTAACAACTATCCTTAAACAGCAGGAGGATGGATACCCAGTGGTGCATCAGCACCTGAATGGCATTTTTTAATGGTGGCTGGATGTTATTTCAGCTCTCTTTCGAGAATGGGGGCACCCAGCCAGCCTGCATGAATGCGATGCGTGAGACAGCTTATGACATTCAAAGCACTGACAGCAGAATGCTTTTCATTTAGGGAACAGCTAGACAGAAACTATTACATTGTTGGAGAGTTATTACCCTCTTGGGCCCAACATTTGTATGCGAAGGAAACCTGTCTTTCACTTCAAGACAAATCACATCCCACAGCCGTGTGGTCTGGAGCTTTGTGTCATATTTAGGAATTCAGTCCCATGTTCTGCTACTTTGGGCAAATAACTTCGGTGTGCTTGGGTTACTGGGTGCTGAGAGCCTGGTCAGTGCGGCAGAAAGTCAGGACGTGTGGGGGGAAGACACAGCTCTGCCATCTGTGCCTCTGCCTGTGAGCCATCTCATTTCTGAAATGGGCATGGAGCTTCCCAGCCTTCCAGAGGTACCACAAGGATTGGCTTCCTGATGTGGGCGAGATACTCAAGGGATGGCATGATGGCAACCACCTGAGTGCCACGACCCAGACGGAGGTGCTCCGGCCCTGTTTAGGGCCAGAAGCTCTTCAGTCTTCTCTGACATTTCAAAGACTGCTGCTTGCAGAAACAACATCCTTCAAAATAATTACTTTTTTCAAGTAACTTGCAAGACTCTAAAAGTGTGTCACAGCTGAAATGTAATTGCATGAATCTGATTATTCTTTTCTGGTTTAGACAGAGGTGGCCAGTGGAGGGAGGTGTGATTTGCTCACTGTCCAGCTGTGCTGTCCACACAGTGGTATCACCTCTGGCTTTCCTAAACTTTCTCTGATCACACCAATGCCCAAAGCTTAGCTGGCCTTGGAAAGAATTGTCCCTCAAATAAGTCAAGATCAAGGAAAAACAAGAGAAGGCTTTTGCAACTTCCCAGAAACTCCCAGATTCTGGGAAATTCTTCTGGTCAACCAATGTTTTTGAGCTGCTTGATCATTTAACTCCTGTGAGAGTCACCAACCATCATCTCTGGGAAAACCACCAATTTCCCTACTGAGTGTCAGAAGCGATGCAGGCGATCAGTCTGTGTGATAGGGTGGTTCAGGGCAAAATCCTGCTTGCCCCACTCGAAAACCAGAATTTACAGCCCACATGCCTGCAGTGATTGTTCCTGTAAGATTTAGGAGAGTCACCGTGGACCACCTGAGCTAAAGCCAAACTCACCTCGCAGCCTTTAACACAATGAATCAGGGAAGGGTGAGGGTACCACTTGAGTCCTGCCGTGCAGACAACACTCTGGAGGGAAGAAATAGAAAAAAAAAAAAAAAAAGCAACAGGTTAAGACAAAGAAATCAGTGTACAGAAAGTCAGTGTGCTGGCTCCTATGGCTCTCCAGTACTTAACCAATGAAGTTCAGTTCCTAACACCTCTTGTGTTCTCAGGACCTGGCTGTCCTCCAGGTATTTACAAGAAGTGTTGGACTTGACACTTGCAATAACAGAGCATTTGAGATTAAAATAATATTTGAGGTTCTCCTAAAATGTCATGTCCAATATTTCACTCATGGTGGGGGAACGTGGCAGGGAAAGGCAAAGGCACAGGTCCGCTCTTGCTCTTGGGTAGGGGGGAGGCATTCTAGGAATTCACTTAGGGGTTTCTTTGGTGCTGCAAAGCATTGCTTCTTTCACTGCCCATCATACCTTTGCTTCTTGAAGATGGAAACAGCTAAAGGTGGCTTTTCAGATACATTTTAGCACCATCTTAACTAAAAGCACCTCCCACCACACACCTTCAGAATAACCCCCAGACAGGACAGCATCATTTGCTGCATTTTATGGGCTTTATAATAATTTCTGTACCAACTCTGTCTACAGAAAAAAGTTGCACACTTGGTTTTGGGCAAAAATGATGACCAGCCTGCTCGACAATGACACAGCCAAGGCAGCCATAGACATGGACACTTAGATTTAAAGAGTGGATGAAAGCTTTGGCTGGTCAGTGGGGATGTTGGACCATGGAGGTCCTGGAGATAGGACTCCCATCCATCCAGCAGAACATCAGGCACAATGTTCATTTTGGGTTATTGCCCATGGACGAAGCACCACAGTGTCCAGCTGAGCAAGATGAACACAGAGGCACTCACCTAAAGTGTGGGGTTGGGGTTGGATGGAGGCCTGGGGAAGGAAGGGATTAACGTTTGGGAAGACCCGATGCACAAGCCATCCCTTCCCCTGTTCATCTGAGGGCTAATTTAATCCATCTGCAGGGGAACCTCAGCTTGTTTTTACAGTTTCTGTCATTTGAGGCTTACCTGGCGTGTGCTAGAAAAAAGGACTTTTATACTATCTGACTTGGGCTGTTTATCTTTCCGATGCTCTTGGATTTTCCACTATTAGTCAAGCCCGGCTTGCCCCACCTGCCTCGCAACAGGGCCTGCCTGTGTGAGCAGAGAAGTGGCTGGGGAGGGGAGGATGTTGTTTATCCCCTGGGAGGGAAGGAGGCTGCAAGGTGCGGGGGCCCTGCGGTGTCACACATTCCCCCGGCGCGCTTTGACAGACAGCTGGAGATTTCCAGGCTGCTGCCTGCCACAAATGGTGAGGGTTTTTCTTCCCCCTCCCCTTCTGTTTATTGCACTTCAGAGGGGAAAGAAAGGAAACTTTTCTAGGTTTGAAAATAAACAAGGCCAGTCAACAGAGCGGGAGTGGGGAGAGCAAAGGAAGCAGTTCAAGAGCATTTGAACCCAAGAATTAGAACAAAGTGGAAAAACTCAGGCGTTTGTCTCCTGTATCCAAGGCCAGCAGACAATAAGTGGAAGAAGTGCACTTCCAAAGAGCACCTCACATTCCCCTGGTAAGAAGCATCAATATTTACAAAACCTCACACTCTGTGTGAGTGTGTGAGCACCCAGAGTGAACAAAAGAAACCAAATAGCCCTGAACCAGGCTCTTCAGAAAGGAGCTTTCCACATGAGAGCAATCTCTCGCAGAGGATGCACTGACTGCTTTCCTGACCCTTCAAGTCTCAAAACGCCAGCACCTCCCTTAGAGGAACGGATGGGAGGTGAAGTCTTTGCTGAGACAGTGCTCTCTGAGTGCTCACTCAAGGTCATCCTCAATCCCAAACACAGCCTTGGGCTGAGCATCCTCCAGGGAATGGGAATGCAGCCCCAGGTTGCTCTCCACAGCACAGGAACGCCAGGTGCCAGGTTAATCACTGCGTCAGTGGGACATTCCCATTCCTCTGGAGTGGCAGCTGCCAGCAGCTTCATGCCAGTTACTCTGTCCTCCCCTTGGATGATCCTTTGCTAGCGGAGACCACTAGAGCTGAAGTCAATCCTGCTAACATTCCTGGAGCTGGAAGCAGAGGGAAGGACCCTAGGCCAGTCCTGACTCCTCTTTCTGGTTTTCCAAGCCCTCAGTTCCTACCAGCCAGCCTGTTTGTACCTTTAGGCTGCTGCTGAGCTGTGTGCGGTGCACTGAGAGAGGGGATGTGGGTAGAGGGAGAGGCTGGGCTAGAAAACCAAGAAATTGGGAATGATTTGGTTGCTGGGCATCGTTTCTGCCTCCTGCAGTGCAAACAGGCCCACAGGTGCTACATCGGGCACCTGAGATAAACAAATGTGTAGAAGGCGAGCAAGGATGGGTAAAAGCGGTACATGAGCACGATCTGATGGAGTCGGTGGGCACAGACAGGTAGACTCAGAACGCCAGCAGAGGATGTGCAAAGAGGTGTATGGAAGCACCACGTCTGCCACGTGCCAGGTGGTGCCTGGGGAGCACAGCCCATCTGGCCACTGCCCCTGTGAGCCCTGTCCCTTCCCCGTGCTGCCACGGGCGCCAGGCCCCGCTGGGGACATCTGCTGCCCTCCTGGCCCCGGCTCCCCTCGTGCCTCGGCCCCGCAGCACAGCCGTGCAGCCGGGCGGGTTGACTTCGGTCCTGTCCCCACCCCAGGAACGGCACCCTGCCACGTCTGCGGTGGGTGGCTGGGACCGCATCTGCAGCGCAGGGAGGGGGAGCCGGGCTGCGCTCCCGCAGTAGGTAACAAAGAGCCAAGGAAGCAAATCAAGCTGTCATTTTCTCCTTGTGAAGGAAGAGCCGGTGCCTCGGGTCCCGGCGCTTCCCTCCCGTGGTGGGACTAACACAATGATGTCAACCCTTTGCGGGCTGCAGAGGGGATCAGGTTTCCCCCAGAGAGGCTGATGGAGAGCTTTCCTCCACCTTAGATGGGTCAAGTGTCCCCCCGGGCTGGAGCCCAGGGACTGGCATCTCCTGCTCTCAGCTAACTCGCTCCTCAGGCACTAAGGGAACAGGACAATTAACCATGGGCTTAATGTGTGAGGGCATCAGCCCCTGCTGCCAGGAAAGGGGACTTTGGGGCTGCTTCGTCCTGTAGCTACAGATGGAACGGGATCGCCTGCCTTCCCAGGAGTGGAGCTGCTGCACCGCAGAAGGTCACAGCACTCCTCCGTGACTCAGTTTCCCTGCCGAAAAAAGAGCCCTAAACTCTCA
>VWPU01015494.1:0-47813 GCA_013398955.1 Callaeas wilsoni | reverse complement strand
AAAAAAAAAAAGGAGAGAGAGAGCGGAAGGAAGGAGGAAAACTGCAAAGCTTAAATGATTAAGGGAGTATTTAAGGAACGTTCCCACTAACGAGTTCTGGACATTTATTATCCCAGGGCTTGCAGTCCACATGGGAAGAGGGGCCATTGGGACATGCAGACCCTTTGAAGGCTCTCCCTGGCATGCACATGCCTGCACACTACTCAGCCTGGCCCTACTCAGCACTAAGGCAAGGACCCAAGTTCAGACAACCTAAGAAATGAGGTGTCTGCTCTGTTTCTCTGCAGTCAATGGGAAAGAGCTGTCAAGCTGTCTCTCAGAGATATTTCCCTTTTTTCTCCCCACTGCCTGCACAGTCAGTCTTGGCAGCTCCATCCATCGGTGTCTTCGGCAGCTCCGTGTGCCACACACAGTGAAGGGAAAATCGTGGGGACAGCACTGGCTGCTCTGAACAGAGGCACAGAAGATTTCAGGTGATTTTTGTTTTTTCCTTGCTGAAAATACTGATTTGGAAGACACTGCCAGCTTATACTGATTTCAGCAAACTGTTTCAGACCCAACAAAGCAACTCAACCTAAACCAATTCTGAAAAACACAGAAATATTTAGACATTTTGTGAAACGAAATATCTGTTGTTGTTTATCGTTTGAGAGGACATTTAATTTCTAAGTTTTTGTTGTTTTTTTAAAATTTTCTTTCATTTTCACTAAACAAAAAGTTTACAAAATCTCCTTGGAAATGAAATGCTACGTTATGTTCAAACCAACATGTTTTTTCTTCCAATTTTTTGGTTCATCAAAAATCACAATAACAAAGGAGTCACTTTGATTAGGGAAACTTATTTTTTTTTTAAATTTAAGAGAACTTTGAGTGAACCGAAAAGTCAAGTGATTTGCACAGCTCTGCTCTAAACAACCCTCAGAAAAGGGATAGTTCCTTCTTTCCATTTTGCTTCCATAACAGATGTTGCTTGAGCTGCTACAGACAAATTGTTTATTTTTTCTTGTCAGCTCTGCCTGTGTTTTCTCTGTCCCCATCCCCTCAAAGGTAAGCACCACAGATCAGTCCTGCCTTTATCTTCTTCGCATCCTGCCCTCATTTGTACTTCACTTGTGCCTGAAATTAAGCAACAAAAAGTGTTTCCTTTGCGTCATTCAAGTACTCTGAGATGCACAAAGACTCGCCGTGTAAATGCAACCAGCTGCTCCCTGTGCTCATATGGCACAACAGCAAAGCTGTCACTGGCCATAAACAGAGACACGGGTTATTAATGACATATAACACATTGCCATGGGGACCTTCCCCCAAGGCATCCCAGTCTCACCTCTCCAGGGTGTCCCCGCTCCCACCAGAAGCAGCGTTTCTCCTGGTGGTGCCACTCCCCGTGGGTGACATCCCCTTATCTGCAGAGCTGGATAAGATGAATGTTTTACAGCTACCAAAAAAAATCCCCTCCGGCATGTCTTCCCTCCCAATGCAAGTTTTCCAGCCCAAATCTCACCCTCCAGTTACAAAGTGTTTGTGGGGTGGAACTTGTATCTGCTCAGGGCCTAAAGCTCTTGCAAGATCCTCACCATCAAGCAAAAAAAAAGGGCTTATTTACCGCTGTGCTCTTGGAAACAGTGATTTCTCCTCCATCCCTCACTCCCCTCGTCTCCCCCTTTACTACTCTGTGTTTTCCCTGCTGCCTAATGAGCCCTCCAGAGACCCGCAGGTATAAAACTCGTTACAGCTCCCTCCACGTACCCGCATCAATAAGTGAAGGAGTGCAGAGCGAACGGGAGGGAAGCTGTCACTTTATTTCCCCATGAATTACAAACCACTTTAAAGTCTAGCACTCAGGAAAGGGCCAGTGAGAAATTGCCCCTCATACAGAGATAGGGGTTTTCTTTATGTTTCTTGCCAGAAACTTGGCAAAGCCTCGGCTTAAGGCAGTGACAGAACCTCAGTGTCTGGAGCAAATGGGAAGCTGGGAAGGACGTTATGAGCTTATCATATTCTCTGGACTTAGGTTTCCCACTCCTTTCCCAGACTTATTCTCTTGCTCTGTGTGAAACAGTGAAGTTCAAAGTGGTGGAGAGTTCTGGAGTCACTTGCTACCCACAGCCAAGGCGAGATTTCAAAACCCCCAAACCCTGGGGGCACATTTAGGCATGTAGAGAAGCAAATAGAATGTCAGAGCTGCTCAGGACATGCTGGAGCTGTGCTGGCTGCTCGTTCTCCTTAATGGAGTTCAGGTGTGTAAAACAGACTCCTGCAAAGCCAGCACCAAGTATGTAAAAGCCAGAGGTGTTTGCTCAAGCACCACCAGCAACGTGCACCCTGGTGACACCTGATGTGCCACCGTGTTCCGCCACATGCTCGAGCGTGTCCAGTTAGACTTCCACACCTGCAGAAATACCATAAAGCCACAAACACCTGGTTTGTTTGTAGGAATTTGAGGGTTTTCAGGAGGAGTTAGGTGAGTGTGTCTCCCACTGGCACCCAAGTGTGGGCATGACACCCAGGAGCTGTTTGCTGCCAGCAGGGCTGAGTGGGTGTGTGTGCAAGGCACTGCACGTGAGCGTGCACGTCCCCATCAGGGCACGCTGCCACTGCTGCGTGCTGGAGGACGCTCAGGACAGGGAGCTGTGAACAGTTACTGCTGGCTGTGCGTTTGCAGCAGGCAGGAGGGAGAAGTGGTGACCTCTGGAAGGGGCTGTGCTGAGCAGGCAGCTCTCGCATGCGGGCGGAGGGGCGGGGGGAGCACTCAGCCAGCTCTGCGGGGTCGGGAAATGAAAAACTCTCTGTATCAGCTTCTTTTGTCATCCAGAAGTGGCGCAGAAAAATCCAGCCCTGCCACCCAAAGAATGCAAAATACGGAACAGGAGGAAGAAAATAAAGCCTGGCCAGTGCCCTTTCTCTTGCTGTCCGTCACATCTTCCTGTGGCATGGATCCCATTTCCAGATCAAACCCCTCTGATGTGAGGCCTTTACCTTGAACTGACTTTCACTTGGAAAACACAGAGAGAAAGCAACTTGGAGAGAAAGCCACCACGTTACCGGAACAGACACAAGAAAAATCAGGAATTCTTTCCTAAAGGTCCAAATTCCCCATTTCCCCCTCATCGAATGAACCACAGGTAACACGGATCACTCACTGCTCATAAACATGCAACAGGGGATGTGGTTCGTGCAGTCGCCAGGCACTGACCTTCACTCTCTGAGGGTTCATCCAGTGCTGGATGTCTTGCACGGTCTCGTTCACGCGCAGGAGGATGGGCTCATGACTGTGATCCAGACAGGAGGTGGTACACTCCGTGCCTGCTCAAAACACAAAGGGGATCAAGCTAAAGGATAAAGCAGGCAGCTTCTGACCCTTCCAGCATCCTTCCAGCTGAAGGACAGGATTACGGCTCGTTTTTCCTAAATTGCAATTAGCAGTCAACCATAACTATCACATATCTCCTAGCCACACGTGAAGTGCTGAGTACAACCCTGTACTGAGCAGCAGAGCGTGGGGGTGGCAGATATTCCAGGGCCTATTTGTACGAGCTGCAAATCTAAGTATTTCTCTGGCTATTAACTCCAAGAAGGGGGTCAGGTTCTGCGCTTTCAGATCATCAAGACAATGTGAAGGTTTTTCCATTTCAACTGCTCTTTCAAGCAGTGGGGCCGATTAGGGAGAGGCTGTCGAACTCATCTCACCTATGACATGGCAGAAACCTATTGTTTGATCTGTCAGATTTACAAACATCCAATAATAATCTTCCAAAGGGTGACCAAGCTTGATGATATTGGAGACAAGCTATCACCCAAGTCCCACAGTCGATAAGAAGTATGCAGAAAGGTAATGATGGCTTTGTTCACACATAAACCTGCTTTTTCTCTGATTAACTGTCATGCCCAGTGGGAATCCTGTCCTTTCTTTATTAAAACATGCTGCGATACTCTGCAGCAATATCCCAGAGCCCTGTGGTGACACAACCATAAGCCCTTGTGTGTTGGACCATTACCATTTCCCCCCTGGAAAATCACTCCTGAATGGCACAGCTGCTGCAAACATGTCATTAGGATTTCTGCACTCCAATCAGCGCTGGGGGAGGAATTAATCTCTGCACTGGTTTGGAGAGCTGAACCTTTGGCTCAACACACGCCTCAGCCTGGAAGGGCAGATTAGGTGTCTGAGGAATTACCGAAGGTGTGTGGGATTCGTAGTGACCACGACTGGTTGCTATTATTTTTCCCACCTGCTTCTGCCTTCTCACATTCTCCACTTGGAGGAGTCAGTGGGAGCAGCCAGACCTAGGCTGCAAAGATGAGGAGTGCTGGGGGTTTGTTTTGCTTTCCCAGGACACCTGGTAGTGGCTCCAAGGACCTGCTGGATGAGGCCTATTGACACCACCCCCATAGTGAATGACTGGCTCCTCTCCATGAGCATGGTGGACACTTTTTCAAAAGGATATCGACCAGGCTTTCAAAAATGCAAAGAAGAGAGGAAAACCTCAACATTTGATCCCAAAAGTTGGTGCTGGGTGAGCCTACAAAGTGCGTGGTATGTCTCCATCTGCTGAGGATGAGAGCCAGCGGCCGCTGTGCCCTCTCTGAGCTCCAAATCCCTCTCCAGGGAGAGCCACGCTCTTGTGAGGGATCTGCCCCACGCATCCCTCACCCCCATGATGCTGTGTGGTCCCATCCTCAGGTCAGGCCCACCAGTCCCTGGGATTGGCACCTGCCGACAGTCACTGCGAGAGGAGTGAGATCTGGCAGGCGCCCAGCACTGAGATGCTCCCCTCCAAACCAGGAGCTGGGGTTTCTCTCCTTGCAAAAACCTGTCTGGCCCTGGAGGTAACCTCGTCTCAAGGGTAAAACGCCTCTCCACATTAAGAGTCGCCGCAGCCTCCTCGCCGCTCGCTCTCCCGCGCTCCACCACGCTCTTGGAGAAGAGTGGGTCGGAATTGTTTTGATATATGATCTGTAATTGGCATCATTACAGAGCGGTGATCTCATCCAGGTCGTGTTCTCCTCCCCGGGGAGGGAACACAAGGAGGCTCGTAGTCCTCCGCATGGCCGCGATATAATGAGGGAGCCGCGCAAGGAGGAAATTTCTCCAAGTTCAAAGGGACAGGAGGAGGCAGGAGGGGGATGGCAGGGGCTGTGAGGGGGGCTGCAGGAAGGGGCCTCGCAAACCTGTGTGGGCTGCAGGCAGTGCAGCTCCTGTTGCAGCCCTTACAGCACGGAGACCCCCAGAATGGGGGCTGAAAATACAATATAGTGTGTACAGCTCCCAGTGTCTGTCCCTCCCTGTGCCTGGGTGACACAAAGCCAAGCTGAGCGCAGGGGTCATCACCCCTTGCACACGGAACAGATACCCCAGAAAGAAGGAGGAAAACAGACCCTTTAATACCAAAGGGGATGCTCATACGGTTTCTGGGGAGACCTGAATTATCCTGGTGCTGCATTCTCCTGTCACCTCCCTGCCTTTCAGCCTCTGGAGCACGGGTTTGTGCATGTGGCTGAAGGAGTGGGACATTACAAAAGTGTAAGAGCAAAAGCAGGTACAATCCCTCCCTGTATTTTGCAGACTGGATGTGTCTCTGGCACAGCCTGGCATGCTGCTGCCCCTGAAAACCAGCTGGCCAAGAAGGGACACCATGAAACTGGAAGCCCTGCAAGGAACCTGCAGCCAGAGCATGTTACGTGATGCCTGGTCTCTCAGAGCTTCACGTTTCCTAAAAGCATTTCCCTGAAAAGCAGCAGGTTCTCACTCGGGCAAACAGGTCCACAGAAGGCGACTCGAACGACTGCAAGCTCCTTCCTCCCTCCCTGTCATTCCCATCCTCTTCCTGGTCTCCTGCTGCCCGCTCCCATCTGGGGAAAGCTCACGCACCTATGCCGTAGCCGCCGGCGCACTGCAGCTTCAGGTGGCTGTTGAGCTGGGTGGGCAGAGCACACTGTCCCTGCATCTCCCTGCACAGGTGGAAGGACCCGCTCCAGGTGCCGTCCTTCCGGCAGTGGATCACATTGCTCCCACGGCCCTGGGAATGAGGGAAGGAGATAATGAGGATTGACACAAAAATAGCAAGGAGAGGCTGAGAGGTGAGACGTGAGCAGAGCTGAGCTGGGAGCAAAGTTCTGCTGGAGCTGGAAAAGCCCCTGGTTGGGACGGCCAGCCCTGTGGGGGGGGCAAGGAAGAGTTTTCTTCCAAAGAATAAAGAAAAGGAAACCTGCAGTGCTGACACACACACACACAAGCACACAAATCTCTTCTGTGCAATTCAAGGTCTTTACAAGCCCCTTGCAAGGTCTCCACCTTACAACAGCTCCACTCCTGTTGCAATAAAGGTGCCTTCACCCCATTTGCCTTCCTTCTTCTTACAGAGAGGTTGGTGTCAAATGCAGACAACCTTTTCCCTCTTCGCATTTTCTAACCAGTTACATCATCTTTGTCTTGAAAAAGAAAGAATCCCCAATGGCCATCTGAAGGAGGAAGGGAGAGCGGGACACGAGCTTAGCAGGGCAGAACGTGCTCTTTAGAGCTTGGCTGCCTTGAGTGACAGCAGGCGAAGGGGCTGAGACGGACACACACAGAGGCAGGTGGGAAGGATGAAAAAAATCCTCTGGTGTGGGAATGGGCAAGGAATAGAATATGACATTTCTCTTATAGAAAAGATTCTCTGTATGATACAGAAAAATGAATACCAAAGTCCGAGGGGAAATATCATGCCCTTTAAAAACAACAAAGGAGTTCACAGGCAATCTTTTGTCAGATCTATCCTAACGGCATTGGGGATTTCTGTGCAAACAAGCTGTTCCGTGGGATCTGCGAGCCCGACTGCCGTGGGGCAATGTGGGACATTCAACAGGAGGATGTCTGGTGTGGTTGGGCTCCAAACCTCCTGTGGGGACCTTACTGGGTGGGAGAATCCTGCAGGATCTCTGCTTCTCCTCATCCATTTTTCATGCCAGTCATGTTGCCTGCAATCTACTCACCCTGCTCTTGGACACTGTGCTGGATATCTTTGGGGATCCTTCAATGTGCTGTCCATGCTGGGATCCCTGCAGGACTGCTGAACTTTTTGGAGGAGCTCTGACCCACCACCCACACCCATTGTTGCACAGGGACCTGCACAAGCCCCTGGCACCCGCATGGAAGAGGGCACAGCCTTCGGTGTTAGTCTTGCCCTTAATATCCTAATGCTTCCCTTTTTTTGCTCAGCTTTGTTAATGAACACAATGTTTAGTGAGATGCAAAGTGGTCTTAGCAGCAGACTATGGTGTGGGACCTGCTTCCCCTTCTCTAGACATCTGGCCATTGCCAGAAGTAATAAGGAAATCATATGAAAGGATAATGGAGCAGATGGACTCAGGGTGTGATCCAGCTTGGTGATTCTCACCTAAGGGCCAGTTTGGCAGAGATTGATTAATTTAGATCTGACTGTTGATATGATTTGTGTACAATATGCAGAAATGGAAGACCCTTGCTCAGGTGCCGGGGGAGGTACCTGCTTAAATGACCATTACATTCCTGGTGATTAAGAGATGCTCTATGTGCAGCCAAGTAATGATCTTTCAGCATGGTGACAAAGTCAGGAATAAATTGCTAAATGATAATTGAGCACAATTTGCTGTTTTAGCAAGTGTGGTGCACTTCCCTTGCAATTTCCATGCCAGGGTTCAAACATGATTCTCAAAGGTGAGCCATGAAACCTGATTTATGTTCCTGGAGCTGGCTGTGCTTGAGGGTACTCTTGTATAGTTTCAGCAACATACTCAGAGATCCCAGGATATCTATTGCTATAGTAACATACTGTCCATCATTCCCTGACCTGCAAAATCTCTTGTGAAAATCCCTGCTGGGTTTCTTGCTTGGATGCAACGTGTATTATCACCTTATATAGCTGAGAGAGACTTAGTGGGGTTTAATCCTTAAATAATTAACACCTCTCAAGTGGTTCTGGCTTGTGCCAGGAGTCCTCCCTCTTCTTCTCTAGCCTATTTTCTGGGATATCTGAAAATACTTTTCACTGTAAATCCCTTTCTCAAGATGTTATCTGCTCCTTTGCCCAAGGTGCTTTCGCAGCTGAGCAGTCACTCCTCTCCCTCCCAGTGATTACAGACAGAGCTGTATCTCCCTTTCCAGAGCTCACTTCATTACTGCTGTAACCCTGACTCCACTGCTTGCTCGTCTTCATGCTCACCTTGTTTAAAAGCAAAGGCAAGCCCGTTCCTCCAGCTGTCATTACCCTGGAGGTCCCAGTTTCCCCACACTGGGAATGCTGGAACACAGCACCAGCCATGCTGCCCCTCTGAGCAGGCGGTGGCTGCACAAAGCCACAGCTGCCCTACCCCAGAGCTCCCACCCACTCCGCACCCATGCCTGCAACTTCTCATTTCACACTGCTCATAACCTTACTCCAAGTTCTAAACAAGGAAAACTTTTCCAGGTGCCCTGATGAGACACGTGGGGGCTCTGCCTGTTGTCCCCATGGAGAGGGCAGGCCAGAGGACAGGGAACAGGGGCTTTTAACGTGTGGAGCAGGTACCAGAGGTGTCTTTCACATAACTGGCCCTAGGGCAGGGTTGGTACCTTTTTAAATGCTCTCAGATTCTGGAATGATGTTAAACAGCCCTTGTCAGAGCACTCCCTGCTCCATTCAGTGCCTGCAGTAGCCACAGCTTCCACATCCCCACTTTCTCTTCCCAAGCGTAGGGAGCAGCAGCAGCACTTCTGGGAGAAGTTACTTATCTCACAAACTATAATTACCTCTGGTGAGGAAAACTAGGCATTTCAAACAAGATAGTAGAGGCCAGACCTTCTCATATCAGTGAACACAGCTCCCAGGAAGCCAAAGGCAACACGCTGATTTGTGCCAGATGAGGACCTGACCTCTGATGCCAAATGACACCTTCACAGCCAGAAAAACATGGAAGTTTAGAGAGAGTTCACCTGAACACTTGTAATCCCTACGGTGTTAAATTATCACACGGCACACAGACATACAATTGTAAGAACTGGAGAGAAAAGCAAGGTAAAACAGAATGAATGAATGGGATAAGTGCAATAACTCACATTCTACTTACTTTCACTTGTTGCTCCTTGTTTTCTAGCCAGATCATAAAGGCACTGAGGCAGATTTTTCTGCCACTCACTGTCCAGAAACAGTAAGCCAGTCACTTCTAATCCTCTACAGGTAATAGTCATTACTGTTACTACTGTCATAAAAATAATATTTCCAGGCTCTCCCTCTACTTTATTTATGTTTTTCCCTTCTGCATTTCTCTGGTCTTGCAAGAGCTCAATGTCCCTCAGCCTCTCCAAGATCAATGCCCTTAGGGAAGATATGATAAAGCCAGACTTGTGTGGGCTGGGGTAATTTGGGTAAGGGAGACTCACCGACTGACTGTCATCATCCTCACACTTGATCCAGCACTCGCTGTTGAACTGGAAGCCGTTGGAGCACTGGTAGAGCCCGTGGAACTTGGAAGGTGGAGGGTCACAGGTGACGGGCACGCAGGCGCCTGGCAGCCACGTGCCATCTTGCGTGCACTGGATCTTAAAGGCTCGCCTTTTTGTGCAGAAAAAAGTAACATTTAGTGAGTGGCTGAGTCAGCTTGGAGCCTCTAAAGCCTCTGAGCTCTGCTAGCAGGTTGCAGGAGATGGGTGTGCTCGAGCTTTTAACACTTGGGGAACAAGTTGTGAATCTGCGTCATGAGGTCTCTGAGCAAAAATAACGATTATTTGCAAAACCAACATTGAGCTGCCCAGCCTAAGCTCCTCTTTTGGCCTTGGACACATCTCCCAAGAACTCAGCTTCCCAGGCTTGTGGGCTGTGGTTGGTTTGAAGTGGGTTTGTGCAGAGTCAGAAGTATACGACAGCACTAACCCTTTTCTGCAGGGTTTCAAAGGGGACTCCCCAGGCTGCATATCAAAGGGGTATCTCTAAGGTAAAGTCTGTTTTTTGAGCACTGGTCAGGATTTTCAAAGAAACCTAAGTGAGCTGGGTGCCTAAACTGACACTGCACAGCTATCTGCATGAAGGAATTGCTCCATGCTATTCCCCGTGGCACATGGAGTCTGTGATAAACAGCCCCTTCCCAAAATCATTTTAACTCATGGCTTTCTGAATCAGGCTGATGGCATAGCTTTAGTCTTTCACGTACTTTCTTGATTTTCTGGAGGATCCAGGGACGTGGTAACCTGGTTTGCATTTGTACTTGCAGAATGAGCCCACTTTGTGCTTGTCTTCTCGGCAGCGAGTAGTCTGGAGATCTGCGTTGGGGACGACGGAGGGTGCTCGACACATCAGCTCACACAGGGCCTCAGGAAAGGACCACAGCCCGTCCTCCATGCAGGTCAAGTTGCTGTTGTTTCCTGAGAAGAACAGTGAGCAAAGTTAACAACGCTCAGCAGGACTATTTTCTTTTGAAATTTCCTACCACCCATAATATATCAAAAGCCCCCTCAGCCGATTTGACAAATACAACTGCATTGAACATTCCTATGTCCTATGCGTTCTCTCGCTCTAGATGATGTCAGTAAATCATTAAGGACTCTGCTTTCAGGTGACAGGCAGGCAGTGCTTATTTCAGGAAATGCTATAGCATAGGGGAAGCCACACGGGCTTTGTCATCTTTTGTATTTCTCTTCCTTATTTTGTTCCTCTCTGAAAGGAAGCTTGTTCCATACACCAACCCCCTCCTCTCCAAAGCCACGGCTTTAACAGAGGGTTTGGTGCCATCACATTCTTCATTTTGCTTCTGTGTTATATCTTTTCCCTGAATCTGTCCCTTTTATTTCAATTTGGAACCTTTTGGAGCAGCATCTGTTAGTATTAGAGTCACTACTCCAACACAATGAGGAGCCATTCTCAGCTGGGGACTCTCAGTCCTTGGGGACTACTGTGATAAATATGATTCATAATACTCATTAGAGACTCATTTTCCTCAGGAAGCTTTCTTGGCCAACACCTCAAAGGTAAAAGGTACAATAGATCTATTTGCCTCTGCTATGACCTACTTGACTTCAGAAGGTTAAGCTAAAAGTAGCCCAGTCTCAGTGTATTTTACATTCTTTGTTATTTTATACCATATGTTGAAAAGGAATAAGCTTTTCCTAAGAAACAAAGCACAGCTATGAGCCACTAACCCTTCAAAAATCCCTAATACTCCATTGAAATCCCCGAGCATTGCTGCAGGAACTCTTCTCAACCCACAAGGCATATTTTCAACAGTGAGCCAACTTCGGAGTTATCCGAAATAATACTGACAAACTGCTAACCCCGGAGCAATGCCATCTCTCTGCGAGGGGAGGAAGAGAGCCGGGGCATGAAGCTGGAATTCAAAGAAGAAGAAAACAAAAGGCTCTGGAGGGCTCAGGAAGGTATGTGGAGGAGCCCTCCTGCCCTGCCCTCAGAGATAAGAGAAGCCGCATTAAATCAGCCCCGGATTTCTCTCTCCCCTCCCCAACTGCAGATGATTGCAGAGGTATTTTGTGCAGAAGGGAGCTCTTTTCTGGAGCACCAGCATGTTCCTCTGCTCTGACTCATGCAGCAGCTCCCAGCCCAGCCGTGGTGATATCATACTTGCCACTGCAAAGCGATAAGCTGTGACATTACCAACAGTGGCTGTCATGACGTCAGTGATTGAATTAGGCATGAGTCATTCGGATGCTGCTCTCCAGAAGCTTCGTGGCAACATTTATTAGTCATCAGTGATGGCTCTACACCAAACGGTGCCTTTACCTCACAGTGAAGTGATGCTACACACCAGAGCTGCAGCCCCTGACTTGGGGCTGGTTCTCATCCCTCCAGCTACCCCTGCCTGAGTCATCAGCTCTTGTTGGTCATGATGAGTATAAATATTTTCACTGCCTGCTCAAAAAAATTTAAAGCACTTTGAATGAAAAAACACCTTTTGTTGAAGATGGCCCTCTGAGTGTATAAGCAGGAAAAGAGCGTTTTTTGTTAAAAAGTAGTCTTAATTTTCTCTTAACTACCATTCGAGTGGTCATAACTTTGACTGTATGTTGGCTGCTTGTCATTATCTCCCATCAGAGTTAAAAAAAATTAAACAATTTGCTTATATATGAAGAAATCCACATAGCCTTTCCCTGAAATGAAGAATAGTTCCCATGCCTTCCTTTTTGGGGTTTGCAATGAATCTCAGCAGAAGAGGAGATACCACAGGTACAAAAAAAGCTTATACAGTGCTTGTACCTGAGTTGACAACAGCAATTAAATTTACTCCACTGCAAGATGGACAAGTTAATTTGGGTCTAATGTTCCTTCAAATTAACAATGGTGTCTTTTCGTGCTTCCTGAGGACCAGACCAAAAAGGGAAATGTGCCAGTGAGCAGAAGAGTTGATGGTGCTGAGAAGAGGGTGGGGATGTTAGCAGAAAAGTAGCAGGGAAGAAGATAGAGGAGGAAAGGACAGAGGTCAGCAAACTGTGTTATTTCTACGGGAAAAAAAGAAAAGAAAAAAGGAAAACGTAGAGTCCCAAACAAGAAGAGGAGAGGAAGGTCAGAGTAGAGCAAAATGGGTGTGGAAAAAAAGAAGAGTGATGGTGGATTAGAAAAAACAGTGATGGGGATCTGTGCCACTGGGACGTGGGGCTTTTCAGTCTTCTCTTGCCTTTCCAAATACATGGAGGAGGCATAGGAGGGAGACAGACAGTGGAAACAGACAAAGCATGGGAAAGAAGATGCGAGAATTCAATCTGATTTATCCCCATGACTTTTCCATGTTTTGGTTGTATGGAAACAATATTCCCTGTCATTACTGCCTGGCCAGCCACGATCAAGGAAAGGTCAAAGCAAGGTAATAGAGAGAGGCAAAGGAACTTAACTTCTAATATAAATAAACCTTCCATAGAGACCCATAATTCTTCCTACTTAAAATATCATGAATAATTCTGAACCAACAGCAACAGTAACATGTATTCCTAGGAGCAGTGTGTTAGCTGAGTCTCTCAGGTCACTGCACAGACACCCCCCAATACCTTTCAGAAGAGCAGGAGGTCGGCAAGTGAAGGAGCATTTCTTGCCAAAGGTGGTTCCCTCGCTGCAGTTGAAGGTGGCTGGGTACACGTGGTACTGATCTGGGACACCACAGTCCACGGGCTCACACGTCACCTGCTTGTTCCACTTCCCATCCACGCAAGTCATGGTGACGCTGGACTCCGTCTGGAAAAAGACACATGGCTACAGCCACCACAGCCAGCAAGGGAGAGATCAAAACCACTTCAAGCCTAAGAGCCATTGTTTTGGCTCACAAGTTAAAAAAAAGCCATGTCTGGTCCCTACCACCATCATTTGGACAGCAGCTACCAAACCCGCCAAGGCTCATAAGAAACACCGTCAGAGAAACAGGATTTTCTGCCACCTCCGGGGCGAGACACCAAAGTGCTTCCATATAAAGAGTGGAGCTCTACAAATAATCCAAACTCTTGTCTGGCCTCCTGAGACAAGCAGGGAACCTGATGCTCTGCCCTGCCATCGGAAAGGAGCACAAGCCTGAGCTGTTTGGAGTTGACAGCTGTCCCCCATCCCTGTCACCTTTGTGGTGACACAGCCACTCCAAGGGGATCCCCCTGTGCTTCCGAGTAGTCAGACTCACTCTTGGGTTTGAAGTAAAAGCCAAGCTGACACGAAGCCATTTGGGACTCTCATCCGAGGCTCTCCCGAGAGGTGTCAGTCACCCTTGGATGGGGATCCCAGGGGAAGTGCCTTGGGCCACATCCACACTGTGTGCGGATACTGACAGCTGCTGTTGTGGCTTGTCTGTCAGAGTGCCCCAAGGCTCCACACAGAATCAGGGCCCTGCTGTCCTGGCACCATGGACAGGAATGCCTGAGAGACAGACCTTTTCCAGGAGGAATTTGCCATGGACAGACCCAAGAGTGTCCTGCCCATAACTGGCACCTGGAGCTTGAGGGGCTGTACACAAAGTCAGTGCCTGTGCTCCAATTTCCCCAAAGTCACTCTACCGTCACAGCTACACAAAAACTACACTTCTATGGATCTGAGGAATACTCCAAACTGCACAGCACACTGGGATGCTGGAGTGCTAGGGGCAAAGAACAAAAAGGGGGGGAGGTAAAGGAGCCACCCATCTGAAGCGAAGATGAATTTACTGGGTGACTGAAGGACAAACAGATGTTGGGAAAGAGAACTGAGTAAACAACATATCCACTTTCTAATTAAAAATGGAAAATTATTAAAAGCTAGAAGTGAAGAATCTAACTCTTCCCTCCACACCAGAATAAAGAGAGGGATAGAGATTAAGAAATGTGAGAAACATTCCCCAAACATGAGAAGGGGAAGATACTGGGGAGGAATCAGACCAAGCCATACAGCAGCACTCCTCTGCCTCCAGGGAATATTTTATTCAGGGCCGGCATGCTCACAGGAGATTTGCACCACCGGCCATTGATCTGGGTTTATAAAAGGAAAGGGAATTTTTCTAGCACACATCAAAGGGACCTGGATTCCCTTTTTGCAAAAACACCCTAATGGTTTCAACAGAAGTTCAGACCTGTCTCCCTTTGATATATGGTTGTATTCAGAATGGAAAAAGCAGTCCCAGAGCTGAGAAACTGGACACTTCCCAAGTGGGCACAAAACCCCTTTTCTAGACTGTGGAGTTTATTTAAACAGGGAGCACTGCTGATGGAAAAAAATGTCTTTTCTACAAACTCAGAGTAGCACATTCTGGGATACTCAGAGCCATCAGGTGAAGTGATACTCTGTGTTCTCATTCCCAATCATTTCACTCCCCAGTGGCTGTTAATTCTGCCTTTGTTTTTTATCAGAATATCTGTATCATTAAAAAGTGTATATAAACTGCAGGCAGTTGATGTCCTGAAGATTCCAGGGGGCTGCAGTGTAACGGCCACAGGAGAAGGGACAATACAGCTTATTCCCATGTCTTGTAAACCACTCCAGGATGAGCTGCTTCAGCATCCAGCAAAGCCTCCATTTCCCTTTAACAGATGCTATCATCAAATAACACAGCAGCACTGTGGCTGCTGGAACTTAGAACATAAACCCAAGCTATCGACGTCAATAAATTCAAGCTAATGATGTCAGGGCTATCCAAGTGTTATGGAAAAGACATAGGTCGTGCATAGTTTCATGTTGGGTACGGATCCATGCTGAACATAGGGAAGCTGTATCAATGATAAGACATTCAGCTCCAGGAATAAAGTTATTGGTGTTGCTGTGATCTAGTTTAGGAATAAATGAGTGTTCCTACTAGCTGATACTGGCTGCTGAGACATGGTATGGTGCACGAGGAAGTTTCTCTAACGACAGGGTTGCACAACAGATACACCTCTGCAGAACACCAAATAAGCAGTGCAAGCTCAGAAACCAGAATGTAACACAAAAGTTTAAACAGAAGCAGTATCCGTGCATGACAGTCTCACCTTACAAATGGAATGTTTTGCCCAAGCTACCACTTGTGAGAGTATTGGAGCTGCAGCCATGGCCTTTGTTAGCAGAAAGCTGCAGGACACCAGAGCCCACTGGAAATGCCGCAGGCCTGGGATCCCCTCTCTCTGGAAGGGATCCCGTTCCACAGCCATACTCCCACTGCCCTTCCTCTGTGCCCCTGTTCTAGACCTTGATGTCACAAAGTTGGTGATTAGTGTCCCCACATTTTCATCTGTGGGTTTTTCCCCGTGGTACTTTCCCCACACAACCCCTAACCTAATCTGTAAGAGTCCTCCCAGACCCCCATGGCTTTTCCTCTTCCTGGCACACTGGGAAGGCCATTCCCAAGCAGAGAAGCTGTGCCCATGGGGGTAAGACCCTGGCTTCTCAGCTTTTCCCAGTAATTTGTTCCACGTTTGGTGTGATGGAAGCTGAGGTTTTCAAGGTCAGACATAATAATGGCACATTTTAGAGCATGTCTGTCATGTCATCACTTCAAGCACATGTAATTCTGCAGCAGGACACAGAGAGCATTCCCTGCAATGGAGACAAAGACCCGTGGCTCTGACTGGAAGCACAGAGGACAAACCTACCACCGAAATTATTGCTGATGACACCCACCAGCTTTTGACTTTCCCCTCTTTCAGCGTCACACCTGAGGGTGGGATCACTGCAGTGCCCAGGGACAGCACCTCCAGCTGCTGAGCAGGATCCTGTCCCTCCCCAGCTCCATGCCACACCCTGGAGGTATTTCTGGTGGACTCAGCCCTTGGATCTGGTGCTGGGTCTCAGTGGCAGCATCTGCCTCTGCCTTTGCAGCTCTCCCAGCCGGAGCTGAGCAGGCACGTGCCTGTTTCGCCTGTCTGATCTGACAAGGTCACCCAGCTCACAGCAGCCCACACGAAGCACTTGGCTTTCTCATCTGGTTTATTAGCTGTCACTTTGGGCACTTTGCGCTGCTTTGACTGGCATCACAGCAACTGCTTCCCTTCATGTCCTGCCTTCCAAAAGAGGCTTACGCAAGGAAGGAGGGTGGGCAAGGAGGAAAGAGGGGGGAGAGAAAAGAGGCCTCCAAAGATACAGTGTGCAGTACAGTGAAGAGGATGCAAACTTAAACAAATCTGGTGCCAGAAAGATTTGTTTCTCGGGACTTTTAACAGCCTGGGAGAATTCATGTCTCCTTCCTGCTGCCCAGGATCCCAGCCGGCTCCTTCTTCAAGCGATGCTTCACGTGTGAAGTTTCCTCTCCTTAAAAATGAACAGCTGTGCCCTCCCCTCTAAGTATTCTTCCACTTCTGCCCACTACTGTGCCTCTAATTGAACCCACATGAGCCGCGCTTTCTTTTCCTGGCATGATTGATGATGCCTTTGCACAACATTAGGGAGCTGCTGGGTTTTAAATAACACCTCTTGACCAGAGCAGCAGTGGTGGTAGCTTCAAGGAGAGATGACAACAAGTAACTGAGTGAGCGGGGCTTTCAGTGAAGGACAAGGGGGAGGAAAGCAGTGAAAGACAAAGGGGGGAAAGAGGCAGAAGACAAGAAAGAGCGATGGAGTTGTTGGGGGGTGGGAAGAAATCAGGGAGGGAGAATGAAAACATCCCCAAGATCTTCTTTGTGAGAAAGATACAGGAAGGATTTTGCTCCATCACTATGCAAACCCCTTTGTTGTTGTTGTTGCTGAAGTCCCTAAATGAGGATGAGAGAGAGCCCAAGAGTCTGTAAACAGCTCAGCTTTCTTTTTCTTTTCAAGCAGCAAACGGTTTCTGCTGCACAGAGTGCTGACGGGTTTTAGGGTTTGGTAATTTTACAGGGTTTTAACAGAATTTGGGAATGGGAGCTTCTCAGAGAGGGAATGAATGAATGTTTTGCCCTAAGACTGATTAAAATGGTGGCTTCAGAAGACACAGACACCAGAAAGTGCAGAAACTGTTAAGAAGATTTTCAAAGACCCTTTAGATGTAAAAGATTGATTTGAAATGTGACTTGTGCCCCTACATCACCGAGGTGCTTTTGAAAATGTTGCTTTTAATTCTCTCTTTGCCCTTTTTTTCTGTCTTTCAATGAAATACGGAAGACAAATGTGGTCCAGATGCTAAACCAAGGTGTTTCCACTGGTCTGTGAATTACCTTCACCAGCATGCAGTGGTCGTGGGCCACTGATGGTCAGTCTGCTCTTTGAGACTTTGCACCTCAGCCCAGCTTCCCTCCTACCCAAGAGTGTGAAACACCAACATGTGCAAAGCTGCTTCCTTCCTCCTCTTCCTTCCACACACACTGACAGTCAAATGAGAAAAAAAAAGAATCTCTAGACCCTCAAATCAGTCAAAGAAATGAAGTAACCAACTCAATGACAGCAATGAAACAAGGAAGAGCTTCGTGCGAGGTTCCCCAGCCATGACATTTCTGTCCATGGCCAGAAAGTCCCTCTGGCTATGGACAACAACCCACATGCCCTTTCTCACCCCCAAATGCTTGTGACTGGAAGAAGAGCTTAAGCTGGGAAGCAATTATGGAAGAAGCACAGTGCCTTTTGATATGAGAAGTCCAGACCATGGATTCTGGACTTTCTCAGATAATTCATTTCTTGCCTGCACATTCCACAAATTCTAGCTTGAAGCACCTGACAAAAAGAAAATAACAAGATGATAGTGAAAGAAACTCTCTGTTCCTTTTCAGCGGCTCTCTGAAGTACACTAGTAACACTTTTAAAGCATGTGTTTAATGTGCTTAGCTGGTCATGGGTATCTTTAAGATGCTCCACTCCTTCCCTGATTTGAACAGTGAACTCACAGCATTGAGCAAAACAAAGCCATTGGCCTCAGGGGGTTTTATTGGTGGAAAAAGACAACGAAGTGCAATAGCAGAGCAGGGTGAGAGGAAGCGTGTTGTAATAGGCAGTGAATCACGTTAGCGAGGGGTGCTAAAATCCTCTGCTCCTGTCATATGAGTCTGATCAAGGCTCTGAAACCAAACTTCTCCCAGCAAAACCATGCCCAGCTGGCTGAGCCTCTCCGAAAGGTAATGCTTGCATTTAAATAACACAGGGCTGGTGAAGCATGCTCCGGCTGTTTTATTTGGTTTGTGATCCCTGCGTGCTCTGTGTACCCCATGTACAGATCCCTTCCAACAATTTCCTGGTTCAGCCGTTCAGGCTCGTTTTGAGAACTTGTTTTCTGTTCTGTAAAAATGCTCAGCTGGAGCTGGGGTTCTGGTGCTGATGCCAATTAGGATGGAAGAGGCCCAGCTCGCGGGGTCCTGTATTTGTTTTGTAATTGAGTTGAAAGGGCTGACTCATTCCCCTCCACTCTGTCTCCCCCCTCTGCAAGCTTATGAAGAACACAGTATTTCACAAGTACAGACAGGCTGTTGAGTGCGGCTGCCCCAGATGTGAGAGCTGCCCCAGATGTAAGGCTGCCCCCACAGCCAGTGAGAGAAGGTGCTGATGGGGGAAACCACTCCCATGTCACACTCAGAGGATGTGGCAGCGTTAGAGATGAGGGCACAAAGTGGGGTGTGAGCCCTGCATCCCCCTGTCCCCAGCATCCTGCTCCCACGGCCATGCTGCACACGCACCTCATCCACCTCCCCCAGCACAAAGAACCTGCATTGTTTTTGATGTTTAAACAAATTGATAGTTTTCCTCAATACCCCCCTCACTGCATGAAGACGTGGTGCTTTTGTAGGACAGGATTATTAATGCATGGATTAGAGAGGATGGGGAACACTTCCTGCCCTGCTGGGGAAGGTTTTTGGTGATTTGTCTGGAAGCAAAAAGGTTTGGCTGCTTCTTCTGTGCCCTCCATGCTGTACATGTCAGGGTGTGGTTGGGAGCAGATGGATTGAAACACTGCACAGGAGTTAATACATTGTTAGCCTCAATCCGAGGACTAAAAATGAGGTATTTTGCCCAGAAATTGGTTGTGCAAAAACACAAGCACCCTACTCCCAAAACCCCAATGCCGCTGTTTGGCTGAGCAGAGCCAGTGAGATCAAAGAGGGACTGAACACAAACTTTTTGGTTTGAAAATTTCTAAATTCGGGGAACATCCGAGCTTTGCTCATTGCCAGTAACTCTTCCTACAGAGTCAAAGGGCTCCTGCTCTGATGACAAGCGTTTGGATAAGACCGTGTCCCAAGGCTGAGCTGAGAGTTTAGGGTCTAGCCTGAGTTATTTCTCCATTTCTCCATGGCTGTTTGCTCATCCTGGTCTTGTGCATCATAAAAAAACCACCCCAGCAGGACAAACCTGGCTCTTGACGAGATCATCATCTCTGTGGATCTGCAGGATGTAGCCGGTCCTGCAGCTCACGTTGCACTGGGCGCCGTTGTCCCAGCCGGTGCCGCCAGTGCAGTTCAGCACCGCGTTCTCCATCTCCAGCCTCTGGCAGTCGGTGGCTTCGCAGGAGTAGTGGACACAGCTGGCAGGGAGACAAGGAGCGGCGGTGTTATTAGTTATTCGATTATTTCAATCCATTCCACAAGAGCAGTGTCTGACTGACAGACTCTTGGCTCAGAGGGTACTGAACCCGTCTCAGGAAAGGGCTCCACAGCTTCTTGGTGCATGTCCTGAAGGACAGAGGCAGTGGGCACAGCGATGACAATGACAGCAAATTACAGGTTTTGTAGCAAAAGGGAAGAGCCCGCCAATTCTGTAGAAGAACCTTCTGTTCTGCAATATTCAACTCCACCATGACCTCCCTATTCCTGTGTTAATGTCCATTTATCCATTCACCCATCCATCCATCCATCATCCATCCATCCATCCATCCTGCCTGTGAAAACACTCTCCCTCCAAGAACAGTCCTTATGCCCCATCCAATTTCAAATCTGCTGAATTCAGGAGTGCTGATATTGCCAGTGATAAGTGCGCCCATGTGAGGAGGGGTTTCTGCGATAGACACTCTTATCTTTGAGAAGCTCGATTGAAATCATCACATTCATTTTATTCCACTTCATGAGGAACACCAAACATCAGCTGTGTAGCTGTGTTGATAAGCTCTTATCAAGCTCAGCAGCATGCTGTCGTTTCAGATCTCTCCAGTTGTTGTCCTGCCATCCATAAAATCTTTCCCCCACGGAAACTGTCTGTTCTCCCTCTGGAATATTATTGTAACACTTAGCACAACTTGCAAAAAGAGATTTTTGTTTAATTTTTATATTACAGACATGTCTGGTTGACACAAAATTTTTCACCATCTCTGATGACCCGAGTCAAACATTATAGCACAAGTTCAAATGTGAGTATGGGGCGGTCCCTCAGCAAAACAGCAATGAATATGTTGAGGGTCTTAAAGCATGAGGGGAGATTTGGGCTAGAGAGAGAGAAGAAATATTTTTACAATAAGGCTGGTAAAACACTGACACAGGTTGCCCAGAGAAGCTGTGGATGCTCCATCCCTGGGAAAATTCATGGCCAGGTTGGACAGGGCTCTGAGCAAGCAGATCTAGTTAAAGATGTCCCTGTTTACTGCAGACGACCTTTAAAGGTGCCTTCAACCCAAACCATTCCATGATTCTATGTGCAAAGGGCTATGGATTAGAGATGAAATTTCTGGGATAAGGATCCCGACAAGGTGATATGCCTCCGCTGAAATTGAAAATTAATTTAATTTTAATACAGTTAAATTAGTTCTGAGGAGGGAAAACGTTGGCTTATTTCACCATCAGCTTGGGTAGGGAAGAACTTGAAACAGAAAATTATAGAAAGAAGGGAAAGCAATGTATCAATACATATATTTTGAAATAGATAAGAAGCAGCTATTCCTGTCTCTTAGAAAAAAGGGTTAACAGCCACCAAAGCCCTGTTCAGCTTAGTAAGCCCTGACTTAGCATGTACATGGTGTTTTGCTGTGTTCAAAGCATCGTGCAGACATTATCTAATTAATTTTCATGACACCCCGGCGAGACACCTGGGCTGGTATTGTTATCCCCATGTTACTGATAGAGAAGCACATCTGCACATGTCTCTACTGAGCTCTAGATCAGATTAAATGACAGTATTTATGTACCTGCACAACTCATTTCTCTGTCCCAGACTAGTTCTATATGGGAAGTGCCCGCTGCTTGTAATTTAAGGTTGCTTGTTCAGTGTTGGCCCTTCCCTGGAGTGTGATGAGCCATAAACAATTTCTACATTCAGAAATATCTTATTTCCTCATGGTGTACAAAGCATTGCTGCTGACAGGGCTGGGGAAGGAGAATTCCACCTCAGTGTTGGCCAACTCCATACCCTTGTATTCAACAAACCCCTGTCTGTCAGCACGACTGTGATGCTCATCACCTCTGCAGAATGGATGATCCTCTGCCAGAGCTGGCCTATCCAGGGTGATCCTGCTTTCAGGAGGATCCCCACCCACTAACCAAGGATTTCACAGGTTTTCCAGTCGCTGCATCTCACAGCCTGGTGTACAGATTTAAACTGGCATGGATTTCACCCAGTAGCGATCGATAAGGCCGTGGATGGAGCAGCAGCAGCACAAGTGAGCAGCACATCCTTGTGCCCAGGTGGTCATCGCTGAAGAGAAACGAGGTGAGAACAGGGAGGTGCTATTGCCTTGCAAATTGCAAATGCCCAACACGAATCCCCCAGGGTGTGAACCACAGGCTTTCCACACTCCTTTACACGCCAGAGCCTCACGCCCTGTGGGTCACCGAGCAGAGCAGGACCTTACCAACCTCCCTTAACCCTACCAGCCTCATGGTACTGCTGGTTGAGTGAGTCCTCAGCTGACATCACCAAGAATATCTGAAGCTGGATGTTGAGTGAGAGTGTAAATGATGAATGATGCTTTGTGGAACCCTCCCTGTTACATGTCCCAGTTACACTGGCCCATGAGGGCCAGCTCCCACTTCGCTCCCCTCCATGTCTCAGATGGAGAGGCTGCAGCACGGGTGTCTCCTGTGCCCGGGCTGCAGAGCTGAGGAAGTTGACTCACTGGGGAAAAAAGGGAGCACTGTTGCCAAGCCACTCTCAGAAGCACATACTGCAAACCTCGACTGCCCGTTGCAAAACTGCCTCAAAATCTGAAAACCTTCTCCCACTAAAGTTGGAAAAATAAAATAATAGCAGATTTATTTAATCTAATACTTATGTGAATTAATGTAGCACTGCATTCAGCCTTGAATGGCTTCAGAGGAAAGGATGAGCCCAAGAAAACCCTTGCAATTTGCACAGAGGGAAATCTGAAGCAACGTCACCGCAGTCAGTGGCATCGCTTTTCATTTCCATCAATGTAAAGGAGAAAAAGAATCTGGTTTCTGGAGTTCAGATCAGGACACCAGATGAGCAAGCCTGCGCTTAGAAGTCCTACAGAACTGAAACGCCACAGACAAAGGCATTAAGAAACACTTCTTGTGATGTTCTTCTTTCTGTTTACAAGTCCCCTTGTGGTCTTCTGAAATGGCCAGGGAACATTTTTAGCCACCCCCTCCAGGCTCCAGATTATGCCTCGGTTAGCAGATCATCTGGGCAGCTCTCTCTGTCTGTAACTCTATATGAATGACTTCAGTGACAAACAATACAACCATTCACTTTTTGTAAAAAAACAACCACTGCCACCAAATGTTTCTAATTTAAATATTTCTGGTTCTCTAGCTACTGGTTCCAATTTGGTATCAGCTACTGTCAGCCATAAATCCCAATGAATTTTGAAGTCACGATCCTGAATTGAGCTCTGCAAATACAGAATTAATAAGGAGAAATTAATATCTCCAAGGAGGAAGTTTAGACAAAGAACCCATCACATCCACTTGTGGATTACAGAAGCTCTTGCATGGATACTGCCATTTAGCAGTGGTCAATCATCACATGTTCCAGAAAACGTGCATTCCTCAGGAAAGAAACAATATAAGAGCATCTGAGAATGAAATCACTTCGGCTTTAACTCACGTTGACTCCTGGCATAAGACAGTTTATCACATTCTCTTGCAGTCAAAATTGCGTGACTTCATCAAAACTGCCTATTTCAAGTCATCCCTGGTCTATCCTAACTCCCAAAAAGCCTTACCGAAGTACAGAGTGGTCTGGAGCAAAGCTACACAGAGGACCCAAGGACCACTCTAACAATTTACTTGAACAAGTGTCAGTGCCTGGGACATTCCCTGACAAGTGTTTATTTTACTAGGTCCCCTTCAGGATTCACTTGTTCCTTTTCTTGCCCTGGCAGTGTACAATCCTAAAACAACATCTTCACGCCGAGGTGAGTGCAAGGAGCAGTGGATTTCTTGCACACATTCCATTGCATGTTCAAAACAGATCAAGGCAGACTGTTTCAATGATGTAAAAAGCCCTGGACTGAGTTAGCTTCACATGTAGGCTGAAGTTCTGAGCCAGTTCTTACTTTATTCAAATCCATTCTGCCCATCCCAAATCTAAATGAGCTCAGTCATTAGGCTCTAAATCTGTATTTCTCTGTGCCAATATTGGCCCCAGTTCAGCAAGGCACTTAAATATGTGCTTAACTTCAAAAGCACAGTTAAGTCCCACTGATAGATTTGACTACAGGGGGATGTAAGCAAATAGCTCAGGGCTTTGCTAAATTGGGGCCTTAGTGACACAATCCTAGAAACATTTTTATTTTAACATGTTTATAGAAAATTATAACAATTAAGTGGAGCTCTTCCTTCCTCACACAAAAACAATCCAGAACTTCCTCTTTCGAAAAGCTTACAGCAGCCAAACTTTCTTTTTCTAACCCTGAGGTCAAGCACTTTTCCAAGAACTCATCTTAACATGGTACTGTAATTATTTGTTTCCTTTGTGATGGCTCTGACACATATCTAAGCTCAGGTGAGCCTAAAAGCTCATGGTGGGCACCTTTCAGGAGAAGGGCCACAACATTATCTCTTGGACACAGGAAGAACTCCCTTTTCCACAGTCTGGGCCAGCCTGGGCTGCGGATCTGAAGTGCCATTTGGTTTTGTCCTATGCCACCATACACACAACTCACACACGTGTAGCCTTCTGGGGGTTCTTTCAACATATTTATCCTCACAGTGGGTTTGTGTTCTCCTCGCTAGAGGTTACTCTAAAGGCAAGAGCAGGTTCTCTCTCTCTAATCCAAACATATATGCAGAGGCTGCTAGCCATATTCTTTGTTGTAGAAATTAAAAAAAAAAAGAGCTGAAAAGGTGGCAGTGACTTAATCTTCTTCAGTCCTCAGCTAAAGCACATTGCCTCCTTATATTAACACAGAAAGTTGAATATCTACCCAAATCCATGGGGCTGGACGGGGACTGTTGAACCTGTGCTGACTGGAAGAAGGATCAAATCCTTTCTTAAAAAAGTGTTTGCCTTCAAATCTGGTCCATGAGAGCGACCACACGAGTGGTGTCAGCTATGGTCCCTTCAGCGATGTCACCCCAGCACTGCTGGGTTTGACTCTGACAGCGATCCCAGCAAACCCCCATTTCAAACTGAAAGAGTCAAAATGAAGTTAAACCCAGAGATTTACAGAAAGCCCTTGCTCCAACCCAAGGTAAGCCCTAGGGAGAGGAGAGGCACGAGCCAGCACGTCCCCCTCACTGTCCCCACCACGGGCAGGGCACACTCTCCTTGGGGACGGGCTCTGCCTCCAGCCTGCCTGCGCCCCGTGGTGTGAGCTGCTCCTGCCAGGGGGGTCCATATTGAACTGATAAAGCTCTCAAAGCCCCGTCACCCTGCCAGCTTGCAAGTGGGACCGTGTCCCTGGGCGTCAGCAGCCCCACAGGTCTCCCTGCCAGAGTCCGTCCAGGCAAACAAAGAAAATGCATTGCCTTCCACTTTAATAAAAGCCAAATGATGCCGTTTGCCAATTACCAAAACGGGGCGAAGGTTAAAAACCCATTGAATTATAACACATGTCACGGACCAAAGCTTCTATGATTAACAGTTCTGTGAGAAATTCATTAATTTCACCCGAAGCAAGCTGACAGAGATTGTGCTTAATGACAGAATGCAGGGCAGGGGAAAGGCGGCCGAACCGGGAAAGAGAAAGCTGCATTAATTCACAACAAAAAGAGATGAGGAAGCCCTTTTTTTCCCCCTTATAAAAAGGAAAAAAACCCAAAAAACAAAACAAAACAGAGTTTTAAAGAGCGGTCACATTTGTTCTGCTGCTGAAGATTTATCTTCATCATTTCTTGTTGGGGAAGCTGACAGCAGGCGAGAACAAGACAAAGAGAAGAGCTGGAGTGGGCTACGAATCCCTGGGCTTGTTCGGGGCAGCAAAGGGGGCAGCTCAAAGGGAACCTCTCCACAGAGGCCAGAGCAGGTGATGCTGTGGCAGCCAGGGGTGGGTCTTGGTCTGCAGTGTCAAACACCCATATATGCACAATTACGGAGGGAGGAAAACCCAAAATCTCCCCTGCAGAAGCAGTTTTGAAGCCGTATCAGTGAGGCTGTGCCAAGGTTTAACCAAAGAAAGCAAAGGAAAATCTTTTTGCTGCACTCATTAGAAAGCACGAGGTGCTGACAACGTGAGGCAAGAAGACTGGAGAGCTGTGGGCAGCCAGGGGGACTTGTCTTCTGTATGAACACAGAGTTAATGATGGATTAGAAAGATGGAAACTCCTGAAATGCACAATTTTGACAGCTGAGTTGGGTGAATTGGGCTTTCCTGCCTCCTGCCTGCAGTGCCCAGGAGAGGAACAGTGGCACCAGGAAGGGTGGTGGAGGGGATGGGTCTGGTGTCCACGGCAGGGAAATCCCACCAAGGAAAAGCAGCACTTCCATGAACTGCTTTGCCAGGGATGGGAGACCCCCAGCTGATGTTTCCTACCCAGTGAAAGAGACAAAAACCTGATTTTTGAGGAACCACTGTCAAAGGCAGCCCCAGCACATCAGGTCTTCTTGCTGCTCGAGTGACTGTGGGGTGGGAAATTACACCTCTGCTTCTGCACACCCAATTTCACCGTCCACTGCGTGAGGCCACACAGGAAATAGTAAAAGTATAATAATTTGAGCTATAAAGCACAAGAGAAGAACTAACCAGGCCATTATATCTGGTCTAAGGATGCAATGTGAAAATAAAGAGTGTCATTTTTACAGCACATCTCCAGCAGTGAGGTAAACTTCTGCTGAAAACATAAAAAAGAGCCTGTAGTCACTGGCAGCAGAAAAAACAACAACTGGAAGAATAAAAGTGGAAAGGATAGAGTAGGAATTTTCAAACTCTATAAATGTCTTCAGGAGGATGGAATGGATTTTCAAAACAACTAATGATGACTGAGGACAACCTATAAAGTTCAATTGGACTTTTAGATTTAAGCCCATTTTTCTCTAAAATATTAACTATAATACATATTTTAAGAAAGAAGAGTGAGTGAATGTTTTATTTTCAGTTATTAAGCTGTCACTAACCCATGGGAGGGATTCATTCACCCTCAAAATAAAAACTGTATTAACTTTTAAGGGACAATATATTTATTTTTCCTCAAAATTTTAAAATCTGCACCCTTGCCTAGAAATATCTGTATCTGGCTATAAACACTCTCCAAGCAAAATAATTCTCCTTGAAAGAGAGAAATAATACCTCTTATAGAAAGAAGCCAAAAAGCAGGCAAAAATATCCATGTTGAATTTTTAAAGGAGCTTGCCTTCCTATGTGTAAGCATCACTTTTACCTCTTTCATTTTCCTTAGGTCAAGAAATGCTTTTAAAATCATATTAGGCAAATGCAACCAGTGGGGAAAGGGGAGAAGGGAAAGATGGGCAGTGTGGAACTGGCACCCCAAGGGAGTCTGATGGGCAGACTGAGCAGGGGAGGCACAAAATCCACATTCAGCCTCTGAGCTGGTTAAGAAGTCATTTTTAAAATCTGTCTTTCTCTGTTCTTCCTGGATTGGGTAAAATAACCAAGGAAAAAGGCAGCAGGTGACAGCAAAAGTGTCACCTATTTCCTGGCTGCACAACTTCATGCACAGCTTTCTCTACATCTTGGGTACCTGAACTGTTTGGGTTTGGTTTATTTTTTTCAGAAGAAAACAGATCTGGTCACCCCAAATGATCCCACCACAAGGCAAGCTGGAGACTGACTCTCCACTGTAGCACTGTCATCAGTGGAAATAATTCCACTGATTTCAATTGCCTTTGGACCAGGGCTTTACTTCAGAGAGTTTCCAGTTCCCTGACAGACATGAGAAACTTTATGATCAATGCAGTGCTGGAACCTGCAAGACCTAAAACATTACTTTGAACGAGTAAGGCTCAGATGGGAGTTTGTGAGAGCAGGGGGCTGAGAGGGTTCAGCGCATCCCAAAAATGAAATGATGCCAAAAAATCAGGAAGAAAAATAAGAGGCAAGAGGTAGGTGATTCTTCCTCAAGGGATTTCTAAAGGTTGGGTTGCTTGGCTGCAGAGGCTCACTGAAGCTTTGCCCAAGGGTGACGCCTTGTAGAGGCTGCCCTGGAGCAGAGGCTGGGCAGAGAGAAAGGATAAAGGGCAGGGATTTATGGAAAGGCCTTCCCAGGGTGCACCTTGGGCAGTGCAGGAGTCTCGCAGAGACTGCACCCAGGATGGACACAGCCACACATTTTTGGGACAGATAGAAGTTCTGTCCATTTGCATATCAGAGGTTAATTGTCCAATTCCAGCTTCAGGCAGTGCAGTCCCATTCTCTCAGTTTGCTCCCCCCAACTCACTTTTGTTTCCATTCCTCGGGGCCTGAGACAGTGAGGTGTCCTTGATTCTCAGGCCTGGAGAGGAATTGTTGGGTCTGACCAATATGGGAAAAGCAGTTGCTAACACTCTGTATGGAGTTTAGAGTTATACACTAAAGAATAGCAGGATCATGAATATATGACAAATATAAAAGCTCAAATCCTAAGGCATCAAGGGGGATGCATTTTTTAGCAAGGAAATAACTTTCTAAACACAGAGCACTTCTAGTTCCGTAAGTGAACAAATGGTTCAATTCCTACTGAAAACTTGAGAGGGCAGTGGAATGTGGCCCTGTGTCTCAGTCCTCCCGAGCCCCTGTTGCTTCTCACCACCTCCTTCCAGTGGGGCTTTCTCGCCCTGTTTCTGTCCTGATCCTGCACATGGATTTGGCCACACTTACACCACCAGACTTCTCATCTGAAACTTGATCCTGCTGTCTTTGGGCCTCTGAATTTATACAACCTATTGCACAGAATGATCAGACGTCTTGAATCTAGGTCAGAACATACTGACTGGATTGATTTAGCTATAGATATACTCTTTTTTTAAATTTTATTTTCCCTTCCCTCTCCCCTTTCTCACCCTCCCGCCTTTCCTGGAATAAAAGCGGGTCCTAAAAACAAGCCAGAACATTATCCAAAAACCTGACAGCTTGCTTAGGAGGCTGAGCAGAGGTTTGCTGGGACATGCAACTTGTTTTACTATTGCTGCCGCTATGGTATGACAACTGCTCACAACTTTGAATTCACAAAGGAAGAAAAAAAATTATTCTTTCACGGGTTTTGCTAAATTCTCTCCTCTTCTTTTCACTGCCTCACTGAAAGGATCCATGAAGCTGCTGCACCAGAGGCCATGAAAGGTCACGATCTCTGTGGGATGCTGTAAAGCAGAGACTGAGAGGGGTTGGTGGTGATCTATTGATGTGTCTGTAATAACAACAAGAATAAAACGGTAGCCATAAACCTTTCATCCTGGGGGGTCCCACAGAGCTTTTCAGAATGGGGGCCACATCCAGAGAGGTGCTGAGGGCCTCACCCAGCCACAAAAGCACCGCAGATGCTGATGGCCACGGCCCTGCAGGCCAGGGCTGAGCACCTGGCAGGATCCGGCCCCTCCGGGCACAGCATCGCTCCGTGCCCGCGGTGCCTTCCGTGGGAGGTCCCCGTGGCACTTGGGCAGCACAGAGCGGCTCAGACTGAACTGGTGTGGGACTGGCGAACACGATGCCGGGCTGGGAAATGCGTGTGGAGCGAACTGGCCCCAATTCCAGCCTTGGCATAAAGGAGGGAGGAGAAAGGAAGAGGAAATAATTCACTAACAGCATCCCATGCGGGTTAAATGTCCCATCCATCCTGATCAATGAGAACACTGCCGGTATTTTACCCGTGACACAAAGGGGTCAGCAGGGTTCAGCTGCTGTGCCCCTCCTGCCTCCTCCCCAGCCCCGGCTGGCGCTGGGGGTGCCGGGTGTGAGGCAGAGGGAAGCAGGGCTGACACGCTCACCTCTGCTCCGCAGGGCTGTAGGTCTGTCCTCGCTGGCAGCTGCTGATGGTGATGGGGTCGAAGTTGTGGAAGGAACGCAGGGCCACCCCAGAGATGGCCACAAACTGGGAGCTGAAGCTAATGAGGACAGCCTGGGTGTGATAAAAAGGGTGACTGAGGTCATGGATGACGGGGATAATCAGGGGATTGTTCCTGCAGCTCAGGACGTGGACACCTGCCAGAGGAGAGACAAGATCAGAGGAAGGGTCAGGCTTAACACAATTGCTTCCCAAAGCCGTGGGCACTTCAGAGGCATTTCACCCAGAGGAATGGCCCTATAGAGCTGAAAAGTTATGGTAAGCTGCCTGGAGGGGCTTCCCAAATCGCTCCGGAGTGCTTAGCAGAGAAGCAGATCCCTCCAGACAGCCGAAGAAAGGCTGCCATTCTCTCTGCCAGCTCGGCAGACCCTCGGAGCCGCTTCTTTAGACCACAGCTACGTTCCTATTGTGCTCTGGTAAATCAGGAGCAACCAGCACGGGGGAAGCAGAGTCACACTACTGTAAAACAGGTCCTGGAGGACAGTTGGAGCCTTTATACGCAGCATCAAACGGGGCCAGCAGGCTGGGGGGCTTTGTCGCCAGGGCCGGGGCACCACTGGCTCGTTTGGAGCTCTGCATGTCATTAGCACTCAGTGTAAAAGTTTTTTGCATGAGTTTTTCACTAAATTTGCCCAGATTTGATTTTTTTCAATCGTTTTGACCCTTAGGGTATCTCGTTCTTTGCAAGAAAAGGCAGATTTGGTCCTGGAGATAGAAACGAGGGTGATGGAGCCACTGAGGGTTTTACAGGTGATCTCACTCAAGAAGAAAAGGATTGTGTCTTGGGGAAATAAAAGCATCTCAAGGTTGCAGTGCACAGAAACACCAGAGAGGTGGCAAGGAGACTTCTTAATCCCTTTTGTCCAGTGGAGAAGGCACTCAGTGACAGCTGGGAAGAAATTCCCACCTTCAGGTAGAAGCAACCTGAATTCAAATGGGCCAAACCCATCTCAGGGGGAAGGCAGAGGACAGGCAGCTGCCAGCTGCCCTCAAAATTCATTAATTGAGATTCATGGCCTGCCGGCTGCCTGCGAGGCTCTGCCTCCACAGCTCCATGGCATCACTCCGAGGATCAGCTTGGCTCCAGATCCATTTGCTTCACTGGAGCTCCCCCAGCAATGGCTTTGGCCCAGGCCCCTTGGCTACCCTGATACACTTACAAATTTGAAAATAAAAGAAATTCTATTTGCATGTTTAACTGGCTCAGGGATTTCTGTTATTATTTGTTTTCCCCAGCTCAGATTTCTTGACTCAAAAGAGACAGAATAAAAAGGCTTTCAATTTTCTCCTTAGAAAGTGATTTCCTGTGAATTAAGACACGCTCTTTAAACATCTATCTCCCACCCTCTACTCAAAAAAAAATCTTCCTGTAATAAAAAATAATAAAAAAAAAGGTAAACCTCTTTTTGTTTTGGTCTTCACCTGACCCTGAAATAACCTCCCTGTCTACTTGCCTCCCACAGGTCTTTTGATATCAGCTCCTTGTGGAACGCTGCACGTTTCTCACTTACAAACAGGTGCAGTTAATACTCAGAATCCCGGGTTCCCAAATTCCTTGGAAGTTTCTGCCTTCTCTGATGGAAAGCCAAGAAAGACCTTATGGTATGAGGCTGTTTATTCACTTCTGTTTCATTCCTTGCACTCAGGTGGTGTCCACAACAGAACAGACCCTCAGAGCTGTGCTGCACTACTGCTTATTTCTGACCCCGGCCAGGAAAATGCAGGCTGGACAGGTCAGGGTTATTTAACTCCCCTGCTGTAAGCCATGAAGCAGATACAGGTGCCCATGGGGGCAGTCAGAGCTGTCTCAGGATCACCCCTATTTCTGTAGCTCTGCACCCATCTTTTCAGCTCAGCAGCTGAACCCAGGCATCTACGATGGCTCTGAACCAACAGCGCTGAGGTGTTTGGCATCCCAACCTCTCCAAATCCTACCAGGACTCAGAAGAAGCTTCACATTATTTTCTGGGAGTCCACTTGCTCTGATCAAGGTGGGAAACTGCATGTCTGGAGAGGCTGTGCTTTGCTCATGGCAGTGTCTTTAGCACTCTGAGGACTGATTGAGCTTTAAATTATTGCTACTTCCTTTTGGATGTACTTTTAGTTTGCCACGAACTTCTGCTTGAGGCTCATTGAGTGTCTCAGTCAGTCCTGCCCCCAGTGCGTGCCAACATTTGCATCTCGGCTGCAGTTTCCAGCTTGCCATGGTGATAATTCAAACACATGAAACACAATATCCTGGAAAAGGACTTCATGTCACTGTCAGAACTCAGACAGAACAGCAATGGGGAGCTCTGCCTGACTGAGAACTGCTGGGTAGCCCACCTACACCTCTCCTCTGCTCCAGGCAGCCTCTTCTGAAAGGTCAAAGGGGCTTTTCCATGATGAAAGCAGCATTTCAGCTGGGAGGACATCCAGACAGCAGGCTGAGCCATGCCAAACTCATGTTGCAACTTCATTGAAGATTTCAAAACCTAACCCTCAGTTTCCTCTTTGCTCCTCTTTCTTGTTCTCTTTCTCTCCCAGTCTGTCTGTCTGTCCCTATAAAATGTCACATTAAGTATTGCTGGCATGCTCGTGCCTCCATCATTTATTTCTCAGAGGGATAGAGCTATGTGCCACTGTTTTGCAAAAGGAGGGTAAAATTAATCCAAGGGCTCTGGCAAACTGGAAGCCATCCTGACTCAACCTGCACAACTTGCTACAAATTTCAGTTTGTTCTTGGACGACAGACTCCACACATTTGTCCTTTGTTTTCCTCCAGGCCCCACCAAATTCTGTGTTATCCTGGACGCTCATCCAACACCTGTCACTGTGTGTCCCTTCTCCTCCTCGTCACTAGTGGGAAGCTCATTTGAGTTTCAGCTCGTTAAAATTGAAATGTTGTGGTAAAACAGAAAGCTGGGGGATGGGAGTTAGTTATGTTTCCTTAAAACTGCTCTCGGGGTGACCTGGCCAGCTTTCTCCTCAGCCAGAAGAAAGGCAGAGAACATCTGGAAAGGAATTATGCAAGTCCTACCCTGACACCGAGCTGGGAGCTAGGGAGAGCTCCTGGGTCCTGGAGCTTAAGTGCAGCCTGGATCAATTCACCAGGCACAACCTCCCCAGTTTAGGGCCCTGTGCCAAGGGTGGAGGCAAACCCGGTCTGTCCTGGCACTTCAGCACAAGCACAGGTCCAGCCTCTGCCACATCTGCTTGAGGCCACGCCAGGAGCCCGGCAGGGCCCTGGGGCTGGACCTCCATCCCCTGAAATACTTCACCTGGGGAATGTTGGCCATTAAACGGCTGTGGAGACCTCCCTGCAAGCAGGACTAGAGACCAGCCAGCACTCCCTGTGAAACAGAAGCCTTTGCTGCAGCAGCTGGTGCAGGTCCTTCACTCCCTGCTCCCAGGGGTTCATCTGTAGCACCATCAGTGCCTCTCCAGGGCAGTGCTGCATGTGAAGCATTGAGACAGTGCTGATTTTAGTGACTGAAGAGGGGCTAATCACCTCTGAACAGAGAGTGAACAGCTATGGAGAAATGTCTGTATAAAATAACTATATAACAGTATACAATAATATAATGTCTGTATAAATCATCTTCAGCAAACTCTAGTGAGACTCAGGGCTTGGAGCATTGAGCAAGCACCTTTTTTTGTCTAATTCTGAAGAAACTGAGCAGGAGTACTGGTGAACGGGGGCATCACCAGATTAAGCAAGCAGCAAAGAGGGAGTTTAATACCACACAGTCTTACCAAGATCGTGGCTTTGCTCTTTGGTGTCGAACAGCTGCACACCGATGGTCTCCTGCTTCTGGTCCAGGTAATAGGTCCCATCAGTGACCAAGTGAACAAGGACTGCTGCAGCCACCATAGGCTGGGAAAAATAAGCCTGGGAAAACACAAACCCCACAAAGCCTGAGGTGGAGAACTGTGGTGGGCTTTAAAAAAATCCCCAGGAGTCAGTCCAGAACTTTTAAAAGAAGAATTCCCATCCCAGGTCACACAGAAATCTTCTCTTCCAATCTCTCCTACGCAAACTAGATAAACTCAATTCAAACAGCCCTGAAGCTGAACCTTCTCAGAAATTCAATAGCCTTGTCACACACGAGGGGACTTCACTACTGACTCCCTAGATAGTGCTCAAAGCCATTGTTTTGCTCTTTTACTCTAAACATACTTCAGAAAGGAGCAGCTTGGCCCTGGGAAGGCTGGCCCACAATATTTTTCCTGCTGGAGCATCTTTGTAGAGGCAAGCAAAGAGGAAACTTCTGAATGATGTGTGCACTTCCTACCTTCAGCCAGAAAATGGTCTGTGTCATGTGGGAGTACTGGAAGTTGGCCGTGCAGGGATACCAGGCGTACTGGGAGACACCATCGTTCAGGTCGATCACCTTGGTTCGACACATCTGCAGCAGGAAAAAAGAAACATCAAAACTGACGTAGAGGACAGCAAGGAAGGATTCTGACTGCTTAAAGTGGGGGAACAAAGTCCAGGTGCACTCCTAGGATAAACTAATGCACAATAACAGCACTTCTAAATACCATGAGATTATTCAAAAGTTAAGTTTCCGGGTCTTCCACCTCAGTAAGAAAAACTGAAACATGAAGAGGAGCTAAAGACTCACAGCAGCTGGATGGCAGCCAGCCATCTCCTCTGGATTTGGTACCAGGTCTCTGACAGCATTTGGAACAACTCTGCTGCCACCCAAATGGACCAGGACTCTTCCCACTGGAGTCCAAGTGAGGATCACTTCGGAATAGATAGAATTGAGGTGCCTCCATGGTGCTCCAGCACTGCCCTATTTAAACCTGATATAACTGTAATCCCAGAGGAGCCACAGGTGGCCCTGCAAACTTGGAACCAGGTGTAGCCAGGGAAGTCCTGCCTCTACAGCCCAATTTAAGCAAACCGGTTTCCTCTTTCGCCAACCAGTTCTGCAAGTGGAATCCCCTTCTTCCTACACCTGCAGCCTTTCCCTGGCAGGCAGCAGTGAGACTGGAGGCAAACTGCTCTTTTCAGTAAAGTACATGAATCCCAGGTCCTGTCATGGATGAAAAGCTAAAAAAAAAAAGCCAGAATCTAAGTACCAGAGAGCCTCGCAGTGCCATCAGTGTGTCAGATGTGAAAATGAAGCTGCAAGAAAGATTTACCCTGAAAACACACTGCTCAGTGAAGCTGCTTCATAAAAGAAGCATGCACGACCACAGCCTGCACCTCCCCAGCAAACACAAAAAGGAAATGTCCACCATGGAAAAAGTTGCTACTGCATTAGAAGGATACTTATAGCTGAGGCTCCTGGAGCATCTGAAAGGTACCTGCTGGATTCACACCCCTTTGATGAACTCACTGACTGGCATTACCATAGGAATAGAGGGAATTCCTTGTGCTGATGTGCTGTCAATAAAGCTGTTCCCATCAGCAATCTGATTATTAAACCAAAAGAAAACCCCAAAGTGAAATAAGAGAATTAAAAGAGATGCTTTTGGCCATTAAAAATCCTATGCCCACTCGATAATTCTGCATGGAAATGCCCTCTTGGTCTCGGCAGGCAAAGTCTGGGCACTACAAAGACAGCCTGGGATGCCTGGGAATGAGAAATCAGATTGGCTAAAAGTGAGGTAATCCCCTTTAAAATCTGAGTCTCTCAAGATCCAGCACAGAGGAATCTTACGGGCAAAACATAAATCAGCTTTAATGGGCTGGAAGAAGATTTTTAGTTTATTTATTTTTTGAAACAACTGGGACCAAGCTTCATTGAGGCTAGCCAGTGGATAGTGTTACATTTTACAGCAGAGCAAGGCTTTACATAAACTATCTTTGGCATTTGAAATCCAGGCCAGCAATTCGACATGTACCGTTTCGCAACTCTCCCTTCTTGCGTTTTCAGCAGCCTGTCTCTTGTTGGGAGCATGGTTTTTATTTTAATACCTCTCCAGCTAGGGAATTTATCTTACCCACATCTGCAATTTATATGGTCAGAGAACTCTTTGACATGAACAAAGGTCTCATTACTTTTATATGATTTTGTTCTTATTCTTACTTCTCCTCCTGCTCTTTCGGTCCAAAAAGGTGGCTGAAAGAAACGCAAGCACTGACTTTCGGTGCTTTATAAGTGCCACTTAATGGATGAGTGAAAACCTGTATTAAGAAATCACCCAGACCTTCACCAAAAGTTTGATTCTAACCCAAAATAAACCCCTGCTGAGGTGGGCTGGAAATCTCTGATAACTTTTAAATGCCTTGTTTGATTTGTGTGCGTGTGTGAACCCTAACACTTTCTGCTTCTGCCTGAGAATATTAGCAAAAATCTGAGCATTGCATAAAGAGCCTGTGTTCAGGCCACGTGGGCCGTCAGACTGGCCTGGTTTGAACAGGTTAGATAAGCTTCCCCCTGCTGAGGCTGATCCATCGCTACCCAGACAAGTGTTTCAAAGTGGTCCTGGGGTAAAAGGTTCTTTTAGAACAGTCTAATTGAGAAGTGTGGGAGAAGTCTAACAGAGATGAATGGCTACAAGAGCCTCTTCTCCACTAGCTGTTGGCCAGTAAACTTTTTTTGCCATTTAGCTAATGGCAAAAAAAAGTTCTTTAAGTTTCTCTGAAAACAACTGGATTGGATAAACAGCTCCTGTCACCTACAGACTCCACCACGTCACCAGGCTCCAGCACACATGGTAAATCCATCCCCGTTTCAGTTCTGCCCAGGCACTGAATGTCACATCCCACCTGCCGAGCCTGAGAATCTATCTGCTGGGAGAGTCTTTCACACCTCTGCTTTTAAGCATCCCTAGAATGTGGCAGCAGCCCGAAGGGCCCTATTATTTAGGTTAATGGTTGGACTCAATGATCTTAGAGATATTTGCTAAGCTAAATCATTCTGTGATTACTGCAGTACCAACACTTTTAGAGCTACAAGTTCCAACAGCCTGGAAGACAGAATATCATCTCTCGTCATTGCTATTCGCAGGAATTCACACTTATGAGAAACAGATTATATCCTAACCTCCTCCAGTTTGCTACAGTGATGCAAACCAGCAGCTAAAGCACCTGACAGCTGCGGAGGGAAGAACGCATAGATAGACTTTTCATTTCAGGGTGTTACCAAACACTGAAGTATTTGCTTTGAAGAATGACAGCATCACAGAGTGCTCCAAACTTCACTCACTGGGGCTTATCCAGGTTCTCAGACCCACACAGCAACTGGGAGATCCACAGGAGCTTAGTATGTGCTCCAAAATATGCGGCGACTATTTGTGTCTAGTTACTGGAAGCCCATGTCATCCCCCTCCCGAGGAAGCTGCTTTCAATTAGAAGAGCTGATGTCTGTTCCTCTCAGAGGTTCAAATCCGTCTCCCACCCACACATTTTGTACACAAACATCGGCAGACAGAACGATCAAGGCCAGAGAGCACTGTGGGATCTTCCCACAAGAGGGAATGCCTGGAGGATTCCCTTTGACTGATTTATACAACCTCTTGTCAATCAAAGGCACAACATGTTCTTCAAACCGCCTCTCCTGTTTTCCTTCTCTTACTCAGGGGGACCGAGGAATGTGTCAGCAGAAAGGGAAAAGTGATATATTGGGAGCACTTAGCTTTTTGCCACATCAAAAACACATTTACTATTGCAATCAACTCCATTTCCTTCAAAGTAATATGGGAAAATTTGCTGAAGAGCAAATTTTGGAAGGCGCCCTTGTGAATGATTCCCAGCCATCCTGTGACTGCAGGCAATGGGAATTTGTGTTGATGGGTTCCTGTTGCAGCTGAACTACAGGTTAAGGATCACAAATCCACTGGACTGGACACTGGGCTAGATCCCAGCCCAACTGTGGCAGTGCACGGCCCCAGTACAACCTTCTGGGCAGCACTTGGCTTCTCCAGGCCTGACCTCCCCGTGTGGAACATGAGGATGATGGTCCCCCACACCACACAGGTGTGCTGAGGGTAAGAGCTATGAGCCACAAAAAGGTGCTCAGATGTTACCGAGAGCACACAGAGGTGCGAGGATACAGCTCCCACAGGAGTGGGCTAAACACAGATCCCAGCCCACTCCGACCTTCCCACCGAGCCAGCAGAGTCAGACACCGCAGGCTTAGCACACACTGGTGGTTCTCAGCATTGTAACATCAAAATAATTCTAAATGCAGACAGAAAACTGCTATTTAAGCTCGGACGCTGCCCTACTCAGCTCTGGCACCGTGGCTGGAGCGGACGTGCCTGTCTGCATGCCCAGGGGCGGCTGGAAACAGAGCAAACCTCCACTGCACAGATCTGTCTGCTCCCAAAATCCCATCTGGTGAACCATGGCAGGGCTTCCTCCAGACCGTGTCCTGGAGCTCCGTCTGGCTGCGAGGGGCATCGCGGGCACTTGGTCAGGCTGTGGCGAGCATCCTCCTTCTGGAGAGGGGGCTGCAAGCGGAGATTGTGCTCCAAAAGCTTCCTCTCCCCACTCCTTTCTACAGGGGACCGTGCTGCTGACACCTCTGCACCCAGACAGACAACACAGTGTGTTTCTGGGATGAAACGGGCTATACCCTGTCCTGTCGGCAAAACCGCAACCATGGAGCAGGCAGGAACAGGATCGCTTGGTAAAAGCACAGTACCAGCTATTTATTGAGCACAAAACGTCCTCAGTGAGGCTGCACAAGTGCACAGAAAAACTCATGGACAGAAAAACCCATGGAGGCACAAACAAAACATCTTCTCTTGTTTGATCCAGCTTCTTCTTGATCCAGCTAAAGAACAGATTTCAGCTGCAATACTGAAACCTAATTAATCTACAATATTTAGCTGACTGCTCTGCAGAATGTTATTTGTATTTAACTCAACACATGCCAGAGGATCCCAGCCATGAGACAAGCAGCATTTTAACACATCCCTTTCAGATGAAAACTTTCTCCCTCCCTTGCCAGACTAGGGGGCTGGCAGTCACCCAGCCCTTTTATTCTTAAATATGTTATTGTTCTTGCTGACCTAAGGTTAATCTTACCCAAGGATGAGAAACTATGGTGCAGTTGCTAAATATCAGAAAGGTTCCTGCTTGTTTATTGCCCAATATTGTAAGGCAGCTTGAGTGCCACATGGACACCACCCAGTTTGCCGACTGCAGCACAGACCTCCAATCTGTTCTGAAAGCTGTTGCACTGCTTTTCTCAGTTAGGCTGGGAATTGGGTTGGAGTTTGGGAAAAATGAAGTTGCCCACATTAGTGAGCACCGAACCATTAAAAAGGCCACCATTTGGTCTCCAACAAACACCTCAAACCCCAGCCAATTTCTCTGACCATTTCAAACCTCAGGAGCCCACAGAGCTCAAATGGAAATTGTACACACAGCAGCACAAGGAATTTTGCTCTGGGTTCTCTTCTAGATTCTGGTCAGAAGTGCTTTCGGACAAGTGTCTTTATCAGATGTCTTTATCAGTGGATTTATCCCATCAGAAATCTGAGTCCAGAGCTGTCTGCCCAGCTATTAATGTCAGTCTTGGGTCATTCCAGGCTGGCCTCTAAAACTTAGGGAAAACATTCAAAGCTACTGTTCCCAAACTGGTACACATATTTATTTTTATGTGCACTAATGGCTTTCTGTTGCAGAAAATAAAAAACTAAAACCAAATCTGAGATTCAGCAGCAGAGATAAAAGGAGGGAAGAAAGCTGTGTCCCTCTGTCTCTTTCGACAGCCACCTTACCTTACAGTCTACTGCTGCTTCCACAGCAGCAACTTCTCCTCATCTCTGATGCTCATCAACTGCAGCTTGTCCCCCAAACCTCTCCTTGCCCTCTGTGTATGATAACACAGTTTTACTGCTTCATGCTCTTTGTCTGCTTCTGCCAGTTTTCATTGGGATGCCTAAAGGTCTGATGGCAAAAGATGAAAAACTGCAGCGTGTCCTGCTCCAGGACAAAGGCATGTGGGCAGGTGATCCACAGAAAAGCTTCATCAACTGGAAGCTGATGAAAATCCTGGGGTAACACACTGATGCTATATTACTCCCAGATTCAGTTGGCTCAGAAGTCAGAGGAAATCTCATCTGTCAGTCTTCCCCATGTAATGAAGAACAGGATTTGGCTGTGGGGTTGGGAAGCAGCCTACATCTCCTGCAGGATGAAATAAAGCCCCGCTGCCAGTCCCTATGTCCAGCCTCAGCACAGACACGTCCACTTTGAACCTGGAGCAGCTGATGTGTCTGGACCTTGCAGACTCAGTATTCCATCAGCAGATATCACAGCTTTCTTAGCACAGAGCCACAATTTTCAGCTGAAGATTTGGCTGGATTTTTTAGTAATTGGAAAGTGACCTTTCTGAGCATGAAAACACCACGGACAGGGCACCAATAGTTCTCCTGCAATCTGACATGATGATAAATTCCTCTACTTTACAATCATAGTTTTCATCTCCAAAGGGAAATTTCCTCAGAGTTTCGGATGTAAGACAGGGCTGCGATTCAGAAATGAGTGGGAGATGCAAGGGCTATTTCATTTTGTCATATAAGTTGGTTTAGTTCAAGGCAAGCGAAAAGGAGCTACAGAGATTTACATTAGATGATGGCCCAGATTGCATGTGTATTCAAGGTGTGTTATTAACTTCAGCTTTCTCAAAAATGCAGTTATTTCACTTCCAAAGAGCCAGTATGAACAATATATTTCCATTTTAAAATCATGTAGACCTGCATTCTTTGAGCTTCCCTTTGAATTTCTGTTATCTCCAGATTCAAAGCAAACTTCATTTAAAACCAGTGAGTTCAAATCAAAATCACATCAAACCATAAACTTCACATGGCATACCTGAAAAAACTGTAAATCAGTTCTGACTGGCCCTATCCCAAACTCACATGGGCTTTGACAGCCAGCCAGGTGTAATCAAATATCTAGGATGCTTGCTGGACTTGTGGAAAAAAACAATATGGAGTTTTGATTTTCCAACAAAACCCTAACCAGATGATTTTTGCACGGTTCAAAGGATCACCCCGAGGACGTCGGTTAAGCCAAGGCCAGAAAGTACAGAAAAATAGACTGAGAAAAAGAAGAAATAATTGCACTAATGGGATTTAAAAATCCACTCATCTTTTACGCCAGCCCACAGGCAAACCCCAGCATATGGAGCTCCTGGGTGCAATTTGCACTTGCCCCTGCTTCTTTTGCCATTCAGAGATGCAAACTGAAGGGATGCAGAATCAAGAGATAGCTCTGAGTGCACAGCACAGGCTCCTGTGCAGCACATGAAAGTGCACTCCAGCAACTTCCCATGTGCTCCTGTTTATTCCTGCCAGACCTCTGCTATTTCTTCAACTCAGCAGTAGGAGATAAAGATGCTGCTCTCAAACAAGAGTGTCTTCCACGCCAGCACTGCCGGGATCTCACCTCAGAGCAATAATTCCTAGAGTTAGCCCCGAATCGCACTGTGTTGTTATGCTCAAATTCACAAATACACCTACTAGCAGCAGCAGCGCCCCATGCAATGGGCTAGACAGACAGGATCAAGCAGCAGCACCCAAACAAGAACTTATGCCTTCAGTTCTCTACGTATCAGCCTCATTAAAGCTAAAAGACATTTTCAAGCTGCAGCACAAGCTCCTGTCTACAACTTCCACATTACTGCTCACAGAAGTGTGAAGGCATTATAGACTGATAAGTGCTTTAGCAGACTGTATATCCATCCACTGGAGAGCGAGGTTAAACAAATACAGGAGCCAGAACATTATTGTTGGCTGAGCGCTCGGGTTCCCGAGCTGCCCGTCTCTAACTTGAACCAGCCAGGTCCACTGCAGCACAGCTTCGTGGAGCTGCGGGCCAAGGCTGGCCGTGGGGTGCTGCAGCAAAGCAAAACAATCCCGTCCCATCAGCTTTCATCACCAAGGAGCAGAGCAACAGAGAATTTTTTTGTTTTTCCTTTGACTGGAGTGTTTCACTCTGGAGCAGCTGGCACCAGGAAATCAAACTGTCAAAGGCAGAATGTGTGCCACACTTTAGGAGGATCTTAAATAGATTTTTGTTATTACATTCACGGTTCTGGCTCACTAGATGCATTGTACTTTTGCAGCTCCTGTAAGGCAAAGCAGGGTTGGTACAACCCACTTGGTAACATCCCCTCCTTCCTTCCTAGAGCTGGTCCCATACATTTGTTTGGATGAAGAAAACACACAGCTAGGTAGAGAAAACACAAAAGCAACAACAACATATCCCTTAAGAACTTGAGCTCTCCGTCAGGATAACACACTGGCTGAGGTGGACAGAGATGCTTGGAAGCACACGGGCAATGTTACTGATAAAAAGAGAGAAATACAAGAAAAAAAATTAAGCCGTAACTTTTTCAGCTCTCAAGCAGGAAAAAACCCCGTTGCTTCTGTTTCCGGTACAGTAGGAGCAAACCCTAAATACTGCCATACCTCACCCCAACTCCCTGCACCACCCTGAGTGCTCATGGGGCACAGGAGCCGCTTCCCAGAGCCGTGAGCCAAGGCAGGTGCCACCCTGAGCCCTGCAGACCCCTCGCTAAGCTTCGCCTGTGGCTGAGGGAAACAGCCGTGCAGTGGTTAATGTCAGCCCCGACCACATGATCACACTCAGAAAAGGTCAAAAGAGTGATTTTTCATTTAAAAACATCTGTGTGTTTAAAGAACAAAACTTTCTCATGTGCAGAAAACCAGGGGTTTCCAGTACTTTTATTTCCAGAGTTAAAGCCATGCTTTTCAGCTTTGTTTAGGGTTATGGCCCACTTAAACACGCTGTGTAAGCCACACACAACACTCAGCACACAAGGCAAGGATAACTGGGGGTGCAAATCCCTCTCTCCCCGGCTCCTCTTCCCTCTCCAGGCTGCTCAGCTTTCCCCACTGCGCTCCCAGAGAGCCAGCCAGACACCCCGTTGTTGTCCTTCCCTATATGAAGACGTACACATGCCTCTAATCCTAAGGGTGTAAGTCTGCTCTGGGCTGTCGACAGGCCTTAATTGGATACATCCAGGGAAATGATACATTGGGAAGAGGCCCTGAATTTAATAGGAAAAGGGAAGGCTGCAGAGAGGCTCCAGGGGAATGCGGAGGGGGGCTCGGAGGAGCTGCCGTGTGCTCCAGGGAGCAGTCACACCTCAGCTGGCAAAATCCTTGAGTTCTCATCCAACTACCAGCCCGACATCAATGGGTACTAATTGAGATTAAACCCCCTGGCTTGTTTTTCAATACCTGAAGACATGGCTTGCAGTATGCAAATCAAAAGCTTCCCCCTTGCTTCACCGGGCTTTTCCACCAAAATTGCAGGGTAATGGAACGACCATCCTGCAAATAAATTCCCCTGAATGAGCTGGAGCATCAAGGGAGAGTCCACAGAGCAGTACCAGCTGCTGCCTCCAGCCTCTGCACATCTCCACCCAAGGAAAAGGCTTGTCTGGGGAAGCCTGTCACTCCCCTCTAAGCTTGGAACAACCCTGGTTGCTCTGATAAACCTCAAACTCCAAATTAAGCCAAAACACTTGGAGCATTTAGTCCTTGATGTCTCAGGTTAGAGGGGAGTTCACAGGAACTCCCAGCTGCTCCCAGAAGTTACTGGAGGAATTACAGTGCGGTGTGAAGGAGGAAGCTCCCAGCTCCTTCAGCCTCAGTGCCTGCCAGGAGCAGGCTCTGGGAGGGTGGGCTGGGAGCAGGGCATGGAGGAACACACAGCTGCCAAGGCTCAGCCCTTCTCCCCAGGAACAGCCACTGGGAAACAGGTACATGTCCACACTGAGCGAGGCTTTCCCTCTGCAGCTGGCCCAGCTCACGGCGTGCTCACAGAGCAGGGCACAGCGACAGAGCAGCTCTGCTGGAAGGAGAAATTTCAAAGGGATGTGCATGGAGAAGGGTGGGATGAAGGTCATCTCTACCCTGTGCTTCACCTTCCTCTCCCTGAAGCGTGACTTGGCTTCTCTGAGCATGATGATGCAAGGGTTAATTACCAAAAAAGAATGGAAAAATGACATCCACTGCCTGCAGTGCTAAGTGTAGGGATTTTGGCCCAGTGACCAAAATGGCTAAGCAGAACTTGATGTTCTTCTGAGCTGAGGGCTTCTCCCAGAGAGGAGGTACATGTGGGAGAGATAATAGCACTGATCCTGCAAATAACCATTTCCTGGCACGTGTGAGAGCTCGGATCCAGACCCTGAGATGACGACGACAACGACGGTGGAAACCCAGTCCCCAGGAGATTCCTGCTGATAGCACGGGGTGAGCTGGGCCACTTACCAGATGTGAATTTGAATTACCAGGGTGAATCATGTCTTCTTATCAGATTCCCCACTGAAATGACCTCAGAGGAAAGAGCAGTCCTCCAGCTTTGCAGGCAGCACTTCCAAAAGTGAGCACGGATGTGGGGTTCCTCCACAGTTACAGCTCCAACTAAGGCAGCACTGTTCAGGACAGACTTGGAGCAGCTCAACAATGTATCCAAGTGGCACCCAGTTTGTTGTTGTTTTTTTCTCACTTCTTCTTCTTCTTCTTCTTCTTCTTCTTCTTCTTCTTCTTACCAATTCTTATTTTCAGGTGGGGACGGAGAGATTGACTCAAGACACCTTCAGGCCAGTACTGGTTAAACACCGTCCTCCAAAACCATGCCTTTTAGAGACATCTTAAGATGATCACCCTGAAATTAATTTGCATTCAAAATACGAGGTGTCTTATGACAATGTGGGCTAAAATGCCTACGGTACTCCAAACAAGTGGTGCAGACAATCCTTCATTTGCAAGAAAAAAGTAAATTCTTTGCTCCTGGCATGAGAAAGTTTACTTTCAGCTTAAAGAAATGACCATGTGGTTTTGAGGATGGCATTCCGTTCTGCTGGAGAGCAGCACCCTGCCTGCCTGTACATCCGTGGTTTTGTAGCTACATTACAACCCTGGAGAGCTCTGTTTACATATTTGACATGTTTCCTTGTGCAGAACATGAAACCAAATTACAGAGTAAAAGCCATTATGGCTTTGCTCTTGCACTCTTTTCCATCCCCTTCTCCCATCGCTTGGTTTAGATCTATCTGGGCTTTTTTTAACTGTGCTGGGTCGCCTGGCAGTGCTTCAGGCAGGTTTATTTGCTGTTGCACGGGGAAATCATGGAAAAGCTGGTGAAGCCACATGCCAGGGAGCAGGGAGAAGACGGCCGGGCGGGGGTGGGATGAGAAATGCCGAGAACCCTTCATGCATGAACAAAGCAGACGTGTCAATGCATTTATGCAAAATCACTCTGCTCTGAATAGAGAGGGACCCAAGACAAACAACCCGGATGGGATGCAGGGGAGCTATCCCACGCTCACGGCTGGACATGCTCTGCATCCCAAGGCTTGTGAGCAGCAACAGCAGACGGGGAGAGTGGCAGGTTGAGGGGCAAGGGCCGAGGAGGGGGGTCTCCTTTCAGAGGAGTGCATGTTAATGAGCAGCGCCGCAGTCGGGGGGTCCGGCTGCCCGGCTTGCCAGTGCCAGGGGGGTCCAAGCTGTTCTCTATTGACGCCTCTAATCTGGGTGGGTGGCTGGGTGTACAGCAGATATGATCATAAAATGGTAATTTACTTCTTAAAGAAGCACATAATCCGTATTACTGCCCAAGACAATATTCCTTTCTTGCCTTTCTTCTTGCTTCTGGAAACAACAAATGGCATGGAATTCGGCTCTCGTTTCATTAGTGGTAAATGTCTCTTGGTTCTAGGAAGATGGGACCAATTTCCGGCACCTGAGGATTTTTGGTTTGACCTTCATCTCTGAAAAAGTCGGATTGAACCTCTCTGAGAGTACGGTTGGCTGCTTTGCTCTCTGCATCATTCTTTGTTTCTTTTATCTATTTTCTCTACAGTACACAAAGGGAACACAGTGTACCAGCCCCTGGTACTCACTGTTCTGTTTCCCTTAGATGACTTGCATATGTGCTCTTGAAAAATTATTCTAAAATCCAGGGGGGGGAGGGGAGTGGAAAGAAAAAAAAAATATATCCCTTGAGTGTTTGGCAAAATTGCTTGGAATCTCCTCTGACATCTCATTGTGTTCTCTGTGTCCTCCCCTTACACAAATCCGCCAGAGGCTACGACATCAGCCGTGGGGTCTGAGCTTTACTCCAGCCAGGAGCAGAGAGCACTGAAGCCATGGGGACGGAGGGACGGGAGGGAGGGGATCCCTGTCCGTCCTGGCTGGGAGCAGGCAGCCAGGTGAGGGGCAGCATCCTCAAGCCAGCTCTGAACTGACGTTGAGGGTAACGCTCTTCCTCAGCCAGCTCTCTGCATACGAGCCTTTTCCAAGCCAGCCTACCTAGAAATCCCATTCTCATTTTACTTAGCTCCCCAGAACGCTGAGGTCACCCCTGAGTCATGGCACTGATGGCATACGACACATCCTTGTAGCATCCCTCACCTCGGACCCTTCTCATGGACCGCCCGGCCCAAGGAGGCAGAGCAGCAAAGCAAACGTGCGAACAAGGAGCAGTGGAGTTCCTTTGGCAGAAAGGGTGCAGAATCCAGCTTTCCCAGCAAGACAGGTGGGAAGCAATGTTCCCAGCCATTAAAGCAAAGAGATGGTGGGACAGCTTTCCAGTCCTTTTGTACTGGGAATGAACAGCCAAACAGTGCTAGGATCAAGACTGATTAATTCACAAACAGGATGATGTGAGGGGGCTGACAGAGCTAAAATGCAGATTTAATGACCTCAAACCCCTCCAGGGCTCTGCTCCCAGGCAGCAACTCTCAGCAGGCCCTGAACAGTTTTCTTTTTATCCAAGATAGGAACATTTCCCTTTCAAGACATCCTGAACTTCCTAGTCCTTGGGAGGTTTAGGCTCAGTAATGCCCAGTTCCTGCAATGTCTCTGAAGGATTTTGAGGTCTAATCCTCAAACAGTAGCTTTACCTTTCCGTGCTCCCATTTCCACCTCTATTAAATGGAACAGAAACCAAGCAATGTGGCTGCGATAAGGATTAATTAATCACTGCACATTGAAAAAAAAATCTGAAAAATATCATCACTTAATCCAAGGAAGGAGCATTCCAGCCTGAATTTGCCTGACAGTCAGGGCCAGGCTTATGACGCAACTCTGCAGCCTCAGGCAAAAGACCAAATTGGCTGGTCTGTAGTTTCCAGGGGAAATGAAGACAAAATTTTGGACCCCTGGAACTAACTTTAGACTTGGAGACTCTGTAACCTAAGCTGAAGCCCTTTGGTGGATCAGCCAGTACTGGAAATGAGCTCAGCCGCGTACAGCAAACCTACATTCCTCCTGTGACAGCCTGTGCACAGTGTCCAGTTCATCTTTTTCCAGAACTGGTCTCTGATCACTCATGGTTCCTCCATTAATGGTTTTTCTTAGTGGGATTCTGCCCTCATCCTCCAGAGCTTAGTGGTTCAAAGTCTGGCTCGGCTATAAATAACAAAGACATTTGCAAAGCAAATCATCCTATTAAAAATGGGGATTTTTTTATCCCTCCAACCACAACAAAACTCTTACCGTTGAAGAGCAACAGTGCTTGGCTGTGAATTGGGAAGTTCAAAAAGGGCCACTTGCAGAGCGGACAGACAGACACCCTCCCTCTTCTCAGCAAGATCACCCCAAAGGAAAGGAATGGCTTCTCCATTAAAAGTTGCAGGTTTCCTCTCTTTCCACTCCTGTTCAAGATTACTCTATTTGCTGGCTCTGCTGGATCTTTGGGGAATTCTCTTCAGCATTATATTTATTAGACAGAATAAAACTGCATGGCAGAGAACTTCATCATCTTTCTCTTCAATTTTCTTCTGGTATTTTCTTACCACTCTTGGAGCCCTTGCTCTACCATGTTATTTCTTTTAGTAGTCAGGATATTTTTGTGCTCCTGTCTTCTCCTTTTGTGGGCTGTTCCAGACATACTGCAATTCTAGACATCTTTGCTGCTGGTGGAAGGTTTGCTGCAGCAAGTCTGGATGAGTGCAATTGTGGGAACTGTAATAGGGGCAGGAGGGGGCCTCTGTTTGTGGGAAAGATGTAATAGGAATCCTCTTCCACAACTTCTTACTCCATAGAAGCCCCTGTGGGGTACCCAGAGGAGAACAGGGTGTGTTCTTTAGTCCGGGAATGGAAACGAATCCCAGGATCTGTCTGTGCCCAGCAGCCTTGGGAAAGAGTCCCCGTTCTGTTAACTGTGCCTGAGCTGTGTGGCTTTTTTCCATACAGAGGAAAACCAAGCTCAAACAATGGCATAGAAAGAAAAAAAGTTACTTTTATA